>WYDI02033329.1:0-14083 GCA_009867235.2 Psittacus erithacus | reverse complement strand
GTTTGTTTTAATTTAAAACATACATTTGTATAGTTAAATTCCCCACAAGCAACATGAATTTCACAGCTGATAACATCTGCAATTAAACTTGGAAATTCACACTGCTGTTAGTAGTTGTCCTACACAGCACAAGTTTTGCCTGAAAACAGCATTTAAGCAGTTTCCTTTTTCTCAAACTATCAAATTTGAAAGCCTATTAGATAAGATGAATTTTTCTTGAAGAACAAAACTAAATCGAGTTTATTTGAAAGATCAGACTGTAAGGACGAGATTGAAATAAATGTTTGGTTGCAGTGAATGACCTGCTAGATAAATCACGCTCAGAACACATCAGAACATGCACAAAAAACCCAAACATCGGTTCTGCAGATTCAGCTTACGAAAATGAGAACTGTAAGAAGGAACCCACATGATTAAAAGAAAAATAGCTGCAAGAGAGCTGAGAAAACATCAGGCAAAACACAGATTCACTTTGTTAAAATTCGGACAACGCAGCACTGCAAATGAGGGATATCTCCACTGTGAACTTTGGTTGTAAAACACAGTAACATCAATATTGCTGTATTTATCATGAAGCAATTTAAATTGGACCTAAAGACAAGACAAGATATTTGATGCATCTTTGTCTTTGATGTTCTCTGAGGGCTGCATAAATCAATATGAGCTGTGTCACCCGCCAGCATAAACTGGAAACCTGTACCTCCATACAAAAGATGTTACAATGCTGGTGCACGGAGATGGTTGGTGCAAAAGAGATGCAGGACTATTTATTTTTTCATCCATGATTTGCTTTTGTGCCAGTCAAAAATTTTGCTACTTCTGGAGCACAGTTTGCTATCCACCTCGGTTTCCAGTGACTTCTTTTGCCTTTTGGCCAGCTTTTCCATGGATCCCAATATTCAATTAAGATTCTGTTCGCTGAGAACACTTCCCAGGATTTTTACAGCCCACTGCATTGTGCTTTAAGGTAGAAGAAAAATAAATGTAAACCCTAACTCTCAGTTATAAATATTTATTTTATATTCCAAATGAATTTTCACTGCCAGTTCTTCCACACTTAAGTAGCTTGTTGATATAGGGATATTACATTACGAGCATTACATATTTGAGAGTGTACAGGTGGATGTGTGCTGGTCCAAGTGTAGATTCCAACAGCAGATACTACACACAGAAAAATACAAGCAGTAAATTATTTTACAGCGCTTTTTTCCCCACCATGGAACGCTCAGCAGGAGGAGTACTCTGTTTGAATAACTAAAAAGCCATCCCTTTCTCCTCCCTGCCCTGCAAGGCTGAATCCCGAGTCCCTAGCCTGGACCCCTATTTCTCCTCATATGGTATGTTCAATTTCCATTTACGTTTCGAGTGCTAATAGCGGCCTATGACTTCAAGTACTGCTATTCAGAGTTAGTGCATTTTCCCTGATTAATTACTATGGAGAGATACCACCTCTGGGAATCAAATACATCGTGTGCTTAACTCCAGAATAGACAGTTCTTGTCAATAACGTACCCAAGCAGCTTAAAACTTCAATAGCCTGGATTCTTATATACTGTAAGTGGTGCTGAATATTCAGTTTTATTTCTCTGTTTCCCTGCCAGTAGGAAATAAAGAACACACTTTTAGCTAAATGAGAACTGAAGAGCATTCGAAGAGTGCTATAAATTATATGCAAGCCACCAAATAAAATTCAATTTTCAGGTAATGTGAAGGTGTAATGCGTCTGGAGAAGCTGTTTTGCATATCACACAAGACAGCAGGCAATAAGGAGCACGGAATGACTAAAACCTGATCTGTCACATGCAACTCTTTGATTGTTCCCCCTACTTTACCTACTCTAATCACACTGTTGCAGTGTTGATTCAGAACACGGCAGCCCATGAAAAATGTCACCGTTCTGTCGATGTTGCGGATCCACTGGCAATTTCAGCAAGCACTGGATGCACATAAAGGGTGATAAGGCACTATATCCTGCCATGCTCAGCAGGTTTTCCATTTCCTCCTGCAATTACACATCAAACTGTTTTAGCTTCACAAGCTTCGGCACTATAAATGGCCTGGAGGCAGAAGTCTGCTTTGCACACTGATGAGTCTATCTTCAAAGCAGAGTGCAAACTCAGGTTTTGGGGAGAGATTTTTTTTTTTTTTTTTTAAATACCCTTTTTTCCAGAGCTTTTAAGAGTTTACTTAGAGATTATTCCTACCATTATCTCCATGTACTCCAATTAACAGGCGGTTTTATATCAACATTAACTGGAGCTGCCTCTAAGAGGAGATGAAAGCCATGCATACACTAAGAGCAAGCCACCATCTGTGGAAGAAGACTGTTTATAACATTGCATCTTTACATACTGGGCTTTTATTTTTGCCTCCTCCCCTCTATTTTTCCCCCTACAAGGCTACCTGGAACTCTAGACTGACAATAGGCAGAAGCATCTGGGTTTCAGATGCTCAAAACCTTGCCTCATACTACAGCAATGCTGTCAAAGCTCTTATCTTTCTCCTATTACTCCATTTAAACCAATTCATGCATTCCATTATAGATACTTGGAACAGTTTAATTTCACAGATGTAACATCCCTTCCCCACTTCCCGCATGCCTGTGCTTCGTTCATAAAGAAGGGAAGGCAGCTCCTTACCTACCCTGAACTAAGCCAGAGCATCCTTAATACAGGGTGCTGCACACCTGGTCACAGCTGCAAGTAACCACTTTTCTTTCTCTTCTCACCAGTTGCATCTCTTTAGCATACTGACCCAAGAAGATGAGTAGCAGTACCAACCAGATTACTCTGACAGTGCCAGAAAGCTATCCTCTGATTTCATACTTACTCCCAAAGTGTGCTAACACTTTGAGACTATAAATGAAGCTCTTGCCTTCCTGATCAGCTGTGATCTTCATAACTGGCAAAATTGCTGTAGCATCTGAATTTCCAACATGCAACTGAAGGCTGGAACTGATGCTATGATGGAAATAAGGCAAAGTTAAAGTCATTTCTCTCGAGCATGCTAGCACTGTGGTTTGCTCAAACACAGTTATAAACTTTACATAAAAACAACGAATCTCAGGGTGAGCCAAACACAACTGCAGTGCCATCTGCGGACCCAAGCAGAGAACAAACCCCACCCAGCAATTACAGCTTTCACCTACTGATGAGGTACGGCAAAAGCCATAATCCTCACCAACTCATGACTGGCCATGACCAAAACCTCCACCCACCTCTGAGCTTCAGAGCCCTCAGGAGGATTCTGCCAAGCTTAACACCACAAGAGCTATTATAGCATCTGCAGCTCCCATGATGCATTTGGTCACTTGCACAGATTATCTAGAGCAACAAAAAACGCACAAATCTCCTGTAGATCCATTCATGAGATGTTGGGACTAAAAGAAGACACCACCATTGCCACAGCACAGATGGTTCTCCTCAACCCATCCCCTCTCACAGTCACACAGCAGGAATCCGAGATGCCTGAATTATAACCTTTGCCAAATGATGGCAACAGCAATGAGACATGAGTCTTTGAATGGGTCTGAAGTACTAAGATGGTTTGTGTGCCCTCCACCTCTGCGAGGCAGCATGACAAAAGCACTGTCAGAGAAAACATGAAGCAGTAGCATTCAGCCACTGAAAATGAACAGGAACAAACAGTTCCTTGTATGCCGTAACTGACAGCTTGTTCCCATGCTTCTCCAATGACCCTGTCCATAAAGAACATGGACCTTTCTTAATATGCCTCAGGGTGTGTTAGAATTCATTCTCAAACTTCGGCAGGCACAGCTGTTATTGCTGCTTAAAACAGGCTTTGGGTTCTTCTTTTTCTTAAAAAAAAAAAGAGAAAGAAAAAGAAAATATCCTGAGCTAATGGTGTTTAACACACCCCTAATTTTCTGATTAAATCAATTATCAAAGCATATGCATGCATGCCAGCCCTCCCACCCAGGACTGCACCGTATCCATTTTAAACCATGTTTTAACTTCCTGAGCAGCAAGAACCTTGCAGGAGGGTGACAGCAGCTCCAGGCAGCGCATTCAAAGTAACAGAATGATTACTCAGATGATCCGACACAGGACTCCGAGTTGTCCACATTTATGCACAGAGAGCACAGCACACACACAGGGCTCCGAAGCTATCGGCATTGCCAATCCAACCGACCCCATCACCAGGAAGCAGAGAGGTGCCAGCAAGGAAACTAGGACAGGGTACCTGATACCTTAATAAAGCTTTGAACATCAGCCTCTTAGTGAGAGAGGAAAAAAAAACCCAGGACTGTGAAACATGTCACTAGTGTTCCTGAACGGGACAGAAACTGCTGGCCTTGCAGGGAATTTAAGTAAACAGAAAAGATTTATATCTACCTCTTTGATTGTGATCTATGTCTCTGCAAAAGCTGCATCTGCCCTGAATATTTATCATCGTTGTTACCTGCATCTTTGATTCTACCTCTGCTACCCCATGACAAGATGTTTTCCAACCCTTGTACTTACTGCAAACTCAGACATTTGGCATTGCTTGCTACTCTAAGTTAACCACCTGCTGTTCACAATAAAATGACTATTTCCTTCTTTTGTGGTATCTTCTCTCTGGCGGGATTGTTACAACTCCTGCTGTAATTCTCAAGTGCTGCTCCAGATTCATCAGGAATAGGATAGGAAACCTCTTCCAAATTCCAAAAATAAGCAACTATTAATGTATGGCTGGGTGAGATATTTTTGTGATATTTTTGGTTTAATTTTGTTTTGTTTTAAAATCTGGAGACGCTTGCTGGTCCTTCCATTCAGAACTACAAAGAAGAGAATGAGCAATGATGTGAGAAGGCAGGTGCAGACAGAGGACACTAATCCAAAATAAAGACCATGATGCTCCAAATAAAAGGAGGAAGTCCAACAAATTTCATGTGTAATAGAAGCCATTAATGCATAAAATCCATCTGAAATGAAAGAAATCAGGACTTACTGCATTAAATTACTTGTTTAAGAAACCCTCATAAAACGGTATTCCTCTAACCAGTGCCAAAACCAAAGCAGACCCAATGGGAACCACACCACCCTTAACTTGCCTTTTGAGAGACAGGTCCAACCTTGCAATGAAGATGTCCATGGCTGTTTCCATGTCCCCTCACAGGAAAATGATTAAGCCTTTAAAGTCTCCTTATGAAGAGAAGTGTAAACAAGCCATGGTCAGAATTTAAGTGGCCTCTAGTAAATTTAGATCATCTGTGAATAACCCCTGTCCCACCATGGTTAATAATGTGGTTGGCAGAAACACATCTCTCAGCTGTTGCTGTAATTTTTTTCAGTTGTGGATGCTGGTCAAGTTGGCATCAATCAGCACAAAGAGCAAGAGCACATTTCCATCTACAGTTTCTCAGAAAAGCCATATTTCAGTGTCTTTAATGGACTATTAAATACTGCTGAGGAAAACTTCACCACGATCACTTAACCAAGAAACGATGAGCATTTTCAAGCAAATCACCACATCCGCATCAGTAAGTGATTTTAGTGAGTATCTCTGTTCACTTTATTCTAATGTGAGCTTTCTACAACCCATCTGCAGTACATCTTGCCTGAACAATTATGTCAAACATACAGAAACAAAGCTGCCAGGAGGGAGGAAGGAGACTGCACGCACCAACCAAATGGGACAGAGTAATGGAAACAGCACCTATATGAAACTGCAGAGACTAACTACTAAAGGTTCTGCAGAAGAAAATTATGTTTCTCAGATACAGTCATTTGAAATTCAAGCATGTTTACGGAATAGTTCAGTTCTTTCAAAGCATAAACTGCAAGAGATGATGTTCAAGCCATTTCTATTACCTTGACACAGTTGACAAATGCATCATTGAATGATTTTACCACTACACCAACTCATCATAACCATCAGCACACAACTACTAGCAACATATACCACTTTATAAAATGCCCTCTGTGAAATTGGAAATTTGATATGCCTTCTATCTGACAGCTGTCAGGTATTAAACTCACCTTTTAACTATGGTTAAAGCCAGGTGAGTACCCAAGTAGCCTTAGATATCTTCACTGAGAATAGCTGAGCAGATGGAGTTCAAAGAAGCTAAATAATACTATTTACAGCATCAAGTTCACACAGTATATTTCCCCCCAGTACAACGTGTTATCTTCAGATGCAACATCAGCCATTTACATGAACCCCGACAGGCAGTGAAGATACATTGCAGTGACAGCTGAAAACGAAATTAATGCAGGTGGTTTTCCGGTTGGAACGTATGTTTTGCAGGGAAGATACGCAGCTCTTAATCCTGTGTAAGTGTGATGCACAGCAACACTAAGAAATTATGAGTACACAGACATCTTTATGTTTTGCCTACTTGGCAATCTATATTTTCTATATACAGATTTATTTTAAGTGATCCATATGCATACCATTCCCAGAGTCTGTATAAAGGCATAATTCAGTAGCAAACAAAACCAAATCAAATCACTCAGGGTGTGGCAACAGGCAAAAAAAAAGGAAGGTTGGCAAAAGTTATAATTCATACAAAGAGCTCAAACTGAATCTAAACTGCAGGAAATAATGGAATTGGCTCCAAAACCAAGCAGACTACTGACTGATACTCAAACCATGATGGGTTTCTTATTTAGGATTATTTTTTAATTGCTGTTACTTGCAAAAAGCTGTGGGTGCTTCGCGATGCTTAGCAGAAACGATGCAGTGAACCAGACAAAGTTCAGAAGTCTCCAGACCTGGCAATGCTAGACTGCTTCAGCTGCTCAGTTCATGCTTCTCCCCTTCAGGACTTAATCAACTGCATGTGAAACAACTTTTTTCATATATAAAAATATCTAATCCACCTAAAGGCTATGAATGATGGAACAAGGAATCAAAATTCAGGTATCGCTGGATGAGCCAGGCAGCAGATCCAATTTGCATCATTCAAGCAAACAAAACTTCTGCAAACCAAAGCCTGGAGAAACGATGATGCCTTCAATGTGCACATTTCTTGCCGTTTAATCAAAATTGTTTTCTTTTATATTTTTGTGCATGTTTGATGCAATTACTGGAAAAGTTTTTAGCTTGTTATGCAGGCTGTCAGAATCGATGATCTAACGGTGCCTTCTGGCCTTAAAATCTATGAATCTTTGATATATGTCTCAGGAGCTGGTGGAACATTACCATTACTTTTAAAATGCCTAGGTATACACTTCTCTAGCAATCTGCAAGTTATTACTCACATCTCATTTACCTAGTGCTTCACTTTCCCAACAATTTGAACTAAACTTTCTATACAGGAGGCATGCCAAGGTATGCTCTCTAGTATGTCTTTGAAATTAAATTCTAATCGCAGTGTATTATCTGCGTTGAAAATTTAAACTGGAATATTTAAGCAACTAAAGAGTCTTGTGGAGATGAATCCACCTGAAGTGTGACTGGACCCTTGCTTCCATCCATCTCAGCCTCGCTAGGCCAAGGGAATTTGCTGTGATTGACTGGGTGCACCCACGAGTCAATCAACCCTCTGACCTCATTCTCACAACAGGGCTAACACAAAAGGCTACAGCACAGTTTCACACAAATGAGCTTTCCTTCCACTCAGACACAGCACAGATGCAAAGACAGGCTGGGATTGGTAGTAAAGTGAAAAGTGATTTACAGGAGAAAGGGAAAAAGCAAAAAGCTCAAACATGTTTTGAAGATGGTCTGAAACATGCAACTATTGAAGAAAAAGCTGATTTATAATGCAGGGTCCAGTCTCCTTCTCAGTAAGTAACACCACTTACTTGGAAATTTGCAAGTTAAAATAAATTCCTAGTGGACTGAAAACATATGCAATGTCACACTCACAAACCATTTCTTCTATTTCCTGTGTGCCAGCTTACTGCTGTACTTATAGTCATGGGCTTATTAATATAGCTACACAACAAGAATTACTACAATCAGTGCCTAAACTTAAGCTAGAAATAAGGGGATCAGTTTGTCAAACTACCAACGAACATCTATAACAGCTGAATTAGAGATGTCCTGAATACCCTTCTGTTCACAACAAGTCTCTGCATTATTAACTACTGACTTTCTCTAGAGTTGTCCAGTAAAACTGAATATTTAACCTAATCTGCATCAACTGGATCTATCCACAAGCAGGAGGATTTTCTGAATACGGCACTAGAACTAATGGAAATATTTCCTCCATAATCAGAATTATACTTTTCTCTTGAAGCTTCTTTTCCTGTGATCAGCAGCTGCTTTGTACTAAAAACTGTGATTTTTTTTTATACTATACAAACCCAAAACATACTGTTTATACATACCTTATTTTAACAGCAATACTCTGTGAAGACCAATCACTGAAAACATTTAAGTCTGAGATTCATTTCAGGCATACCCAATAGCCAACAGGAGGCTTGTGAGACATTCCCAGCTTACCCTTAGGAATTATGTTTGCAAACCAACTGCTATCATACTTCCCATTTTTCTCCAGTATTCATATCCCATAAAAAGCAGCAGTCAACAGCAGAAACAGGATGACAGCATTGCAAAATACCTTCTAAAAGCCCTACTCTGTCCTCATCAGAGTGAAACAAACTGCAGCATTTTCCTCCTAACTTAGAAGGCCATAACTTAGTAAAGAGGAAATTTCTCACGTGTTTTAACCAGTCCTTCTTGCATCTGGACTTTACCAGTTGGGTAAACTGCTTAATTTTAACCTCTTTCATTATGGCTATACTTTGCTTAGAATAATTCCTCAACAGATTCTTCCCCTTCTATATTTTCAGTTCGGGGACATAATTCCAAGTTGAATGATTATGGTCAAAAGACATCACAGAGTCGCTGGGAAAAATCTGCCCTGGAAGAAAATGAGAAAGAAAATGAGAATGGAGATAAGAGAAAAATGGAAAGGAAACTGCTTTAAAATGGCGTGGGAAAAAATGACCTGCAGTAGTTGTGGGCCCAAAGTGGGGGAAAGGATGAAGTTCCCCCTTACCAGTATGAACACTCACACAACAGTGCTGGTTTTAATGCAAAGGCCCAGGCAAACCATGGGAAATCTAACACTCCCCATAAAAGAATATCCTTCCAAAAAAAGATGATCCAGATTGTGGGAAATGCTACACATAATTTTCAATAGATCTTTTTCTTTTCATCATAAAAGGGAGCTCAAGCAGCCCTCCCATGGAATTCACTGCAAAAGAAAATCTGCAACCTGGCAGCAGAGTCTGATGAGCAATATACAATCCTTCCTGAAAGGCCCAGGAGGATTCTATTGTTTTGAGGCTTAATTTTCAATTTGCATCTTTAAAAAGGTATGATTTCATCCAAATTCACTGGTCTGCTCATTTATATTTATCTGTAAGAGACCACATTTTAGTTCCTTTGAAAGGAAACACAGTAAAAAAATTTATGTTCAGAATTATTCTAAAAGCACTGCTCCTATTTCTTGTTTTATTGAAATTTGCTTGGACACAGATGTGACTAATTTGTTTTGAAAGGCCTGATTCTGCAGGCACTCAATAGTCAGTAATCCCTTTGTGTTCTGTGTGTAAGGCAGCAAAAAGAGGAGGTCAAGTGGCATAAATCGCCACAGTTCCACTGCAGTCAGTGGCTTTAGGCTAATTTACACCAACAGAGGATAAAAATCCTGTATGTCACGATGAAAAATACAGAGATATTTTGCCCCATGCTAAACAAGCTTCACCTCAACAATGGCAAGCTAAAAAAACTAACTGCAACTGGAATCAATTAAAATTCTTTGCAAACCACTTACTACCTTGCTTCAAACCAACCAAAAAGTTGTGCCTTGCAGCTTACAGTATCTTGGGAATGCTCAAGCCAGTTCCCTTCAGAAAAGGCTCTTGAATGTGTTTCTATAATGAACAACTTAAGAACTGTAAATGCAACATTAACTAGTGGTAAAACCTTCAGGATACACGAAGATTTTGAAAGAGAGCAATTAAATGGCTAGTTATTTTGAACCCATGTCCCCATTTAAACTATTTTCCTTGTAGTCCATCTGCCAGAGAGCCTTTAAGGCAGACAAGAAGACGCAATACACATCACAGACAGCTTCTATTACACTAACATTTCCAAAAGACTCGCAATGCCGACTATCATGAGTCTCATTAAGAAAATGCAAGTTGCTCCACTATTCTTAAATATATTAGTTCCATGGGCATTGTGTACAGAAATGAGATGGAGCTCTTACAACAAATGCGACCAAGAACAGCATCGCGCCCTCCACTCCTGCTGCTCCCCTGCATCTGGAGATAAAGTCATGTCCTGCTAATGGAAGCCAGGTCCCATCTTGACCATTTGCTATTTTATTTTCATGGAAACTACTGGATTTAATCAAAATGTGGAAAGGAGGATGGGGGAGCCTTCACAGTTCTCTCGGCAGGAATGAAAAGTTTCTCTCTCATTCACGACTACCAGATGGCAAAACAAATTCCATGAGGAAGACAAATTTTAGGGTTGATATTTTTACTACTCATGTACAGTGTTGTTAATAATGTGAAGAAATTTATGTAACTCAAAGGAGATCTTCTCAGCACACAAATGCAGGATTAAATTAATTTCTGTACCTGAAAAGCAGACATACTAAGGAAAATTCTTCACCCTACACGTTAATTTCATTCACCATGTCATGAACATTAGGCAGTACTTGCTATTTCCATCACAGCTCAAAATACTCTAGCAGGTCCCCAGAATGAAATCCTTACCTACTGGAAGCAATGGGAATGCACAGCGAGGATTACAGCATATGGATCTGATATGCTTACAAAGATTGATGAACACTAGTTACAGACTGAATTCTATTTGGAAACCTTCCCTTCCTACCTATTTCCTCTAAAACACTCTTTTCAACACTTTTATTGGCAACGCCTCTCTGAAGGCAAAGAAAATCAAAAGGTCAAAGCCTTAATTTGTACAAATCATAATGTGCATAACTAAAAATGTACTGCTTAACCTTGACATGCCAATAAATGATTACCCAACCTCACTTTGAAAGCTGTCAAAACCAAAATCACACGGAATTCACTTCGTGGTTATGAGAATTGCTTCCCAGTGACATTGCAAGCCCGGCAACATTTATTTTTACTTCTAGATCCTGAAAATGAGAGGTTACTGAAAAAGTCTTCCTTTAGAACAAATATATGGGAACCTTTGCGAGGTGCACTACAAAAGCTTTAAAACATTAAATTACTGCACATCTGAAGTTCTCGAAACCAAGGAACAAATGAAGAACTTGAAAACAGAACTCCCTCCCCGCCAATCTCACAAACATCTGGAGACTGACTCATGAGTTTCAGTTTGTTTGTTTGTTTTTTATTTTGAGGTTGGCACAACTCTGATGTAGTATGTTATGATTTGGACAAATTAATCCTTTGGGGTAAAAGATACTGAAGAGAATAAAACAGATTAGATACATGCTATTTTTATATATTTCACTGACTTTTCCAGTCAGTGTTATATTTGTGAAACATTCCACACTGTGACCTTCAAGTAGATCTCAATGTAATGGCATTAAGTAAGTGAGAATTGAACTAAGAGAGCTGAAGTGTTCAGCAAAACCTATCACCGAGGCTGCTCCATCTGCTTTTACTTATTTAGGAAACAGCAGGTTTCACATATTTGAGATGAAACGAATGAGAAAACATTACAGCAACATAACTTCCTTCAACTGAAAATATCCACTTAACAGATTTTAAAACAGATTTCTAATACATGTAGGAAGGGTTCCCTGATTTTTTTTTAAGTTGGCTCAGTAAAGTACAAAGATGTTTCATTTCTCACAGGTTTACTTCTGTAACACTTATTTGTTTAACAGTTTTGCAGTGGAAACGGTGCTGCCAGCTCACGCTGCTTCTTCCTACATAATGTTGCTAGAACCCATCCTTTAAAAATAAATAAAGTGTGGGCCTGAGTGGTGTAAAGTATTTATACAGGTGGTTAATCTTACCCACAGGCAATGCCAAGGAGCAATTCCTCAAGCCCACATCCCTCACTGCCTTCAGCAACCCTCTCGCACCTCTGATCTCTTTGGGCACCCATCCACCTGCTGCTTCCCACATCTCCAGCTACACGTGAGCTTCACCCATATCAAGTTTTGGATTCTCCAACCTGGCCCATCCTGCCTGCAGCATGCTCTCCACCTCCCTCCCCACTCCCACACGTTGTGCGTTCAGGGTATGTTGCTCCCCCAGAGCTTGCTGCACATCTTCATTTGATGCCTGCTTTGAAGCAGGCAGAATTTCAGGGAAAGCCATCCCTGATGCTTGGTGCTACAAGCTCGTTTTTACCCTCCAAATCCCTCACAAAACTCCCTTCTTTCAATCAGTTTTCCAAACACAACTGCTTCTACACTGGTCCATTCAGTTTACACCAGGGCTGCTTTATTAGCCAAACCGCTCAGTCGATGTATTTGGGCTTCAAAGACCTCTCTCCAGTAAAACGATTTTATAACAAAAGCCAAGACACCCTGTCCTTCCCTAAGGTAACCATTCCCTTAGTACCATATATATATATATATATATATATACATACAGAGGCCAGGTTGAATGGGGCTTTGAGCAATCTGGTCTAGTGGAAGGTGTCCCTGTCAACGGCAGGGGGTTGGAACCAGATGATATTTAAGATCCCTTCCAACTCAAACCAGTCTGGGATTCTATGATAAATATGTATATATCAGTGCAGAGAGCTATGCACACACTTGAGCTGAACTGGGCCTATTGACTTCAACTCATCGTAAACCCAATATACAAGTTCCCTACTCAAAAAAAAAAACCCTCACGCATCCACAATACATTGCACATTATGTTCTGAAACACTGCAATCTCTGACTACATGTGTAGCTCTCTCAAATGCACTACAAACACATGAGGCACTAGGGATATTATACATTAACAGTGAAACTACAAATCTGGAGGAAAAACATAAACCAGCAAATCCTTCAAGACATCCCACACCTGACAGCATTACCACTTCCCTGTGCAATCATCATCAAGAATCATCATGCAGCTTTTTCGCAACCATCATAATTACAATTAAGTTTCAAAGAATTACCTCCATGCCAGGTACTGTACACAGTTTTAATGTCACTGGTCTTTCTGAAACGCTAAGCAGCATAACATTTTTCTGATGCTGAAATGTGACAGCAACCCACCATTGTGACAGTGTGCTGACTGTGAAAATTAAGTGAATTTACCTCCATATCTTCAAAAGACGGCATGTTAAGGATGCTCAGCAACTGCAATATTATTGCCTACATGGAGGTAAGGGGGGAAGGAAACATCACTTTTCAAAGTAAAGCGGAATTTTCTTACTTCTACACAGCAAATTGAGTTAAATGAATGGAAACAGGAAAAAGGGAAACCAGAAAATACCTTCACATTTTCAGGCTGCCAGTTTAAAACAGCTTGGTATTTGTCACAACTTCATATGCTTTATGGTCAGTAGCAAGTGATAGTAGTATATATCCTTATCATTTTAATCTACCACGGTTGTCATTTACATATTACAGGAAATTATTAAAACAATGTATGAAGATATGAGTATTTTTTAAGGGTTGCCTACTGTGGTTTTCAGATTTTACTTAAAAAGCAAAACCAATAGCCAAGGTCATGTAAGCATTACTTAAGAGAAGCACTGTACAATAGGGAGAAATCATCTGAAAACTTTATGAAAAGTCACTTCCTAGTAAGGGAACTTATTTAGTACATTAATGTGAGAGCTGATTAAATCACATTTGTCCATGTTAACACATATGAAGCAAAAAAAAACATTACAGGAAAATAAATCAGAGCCTGAAAAAACTAAAATTATAGATGTGTGAACCTATAGGCTTGTATCCAATTTTAAACCAGTCTTTCAGCTTCAAAAACTGGGGCTCTGTCTACCTGAACTTAAAACTGCCAGCAGTGTGTCCTGGGTTCAGCAGTAGCAGTCATTTTTCTCCTTCTCAGTAGCTGGTACAGTGCTGTGTTTTTGACTTTCAGCCTGAGAACAGCGCTGATAACACCGATGTTTTCAGCTGCTGCTCAGTAATGTTTACTTTGACCAAGGACTTTCTGAGCCTCATGCTCTGCCAGGGAGGAGGGGAAGCCAGGAGGAA
>WYDI02033328.1:0-33012 GCA_009867235.2 Psittacus erithacus | reverse complement strand
TCACCTTAGCATTGCTTAAAACTGATTCTAAAGGTTTACATTTCATTTAGCAATTTTGTGCCCATCTTTGTTTCACTCATGACTTTTATGATGGCTCATTATTAATACAATTCTAGATTTATTGTTGGTATATGGCTTTGTATAAGTACTTAAGAGAGAACTTTTCATTCAAACTAAACATTCACTATGAGAAATTGCAGTTTCTCCTAAGGATTTAGGAAACAGGAATCACGTCTGCTTTGAATCCTCCTGCAAGATCCCCTGTGACTTTAAATGGAAGCAGTAGACATCCTTAGCCTAACTGAAATTCAAAACCTTCACTTAAGTGCATAACTGCATTTCAGTACCTAAACTTAATCCTCCCATTTATTTAAAACCTTTCTGGCCAACTTAACAATATCTCTATTTACCCTATGTTTTTGGTATTGATATTCATTCGAGTGCCTACACACCAAAGCAGGCTACAGTGTGCCCTGGTGATAGCAGATGATACAGAATAAAGACAGACCTCTTTTGGAAATGTAAACACAAACCTCCTTTTACATGGGCATTTTACACCCACTTATGATAGTTAGGGAGTGTTGATTTCTAGTTTAAGATGATTTAGCAATAAAAATAAAAAAGACGAATGCGGGTGATGGGATAGAAATAGTTGTTGAAACGGATTCAGGCATTATCACCCTGGTTAGGCTTAAGCTTCTGGAATGGTTAAGAAAATATCAGGTGTTAATGCTCTGGTCGGTCTGAGCTCTGGGAACCGTTGAGAGAACAATGAATGGGAAAGATCGGTTAGCAAAGCAAAGTAGGCAGTTCGCAAGATAAAGCAGGATGTGCATCTCAAAGACAGACCAAACAATGTGAAGATGCGTAATTCTCAGTAGCTTTGCTAAATTGGGATGAAAAGGGGGTGAAACAGTGGAAAGTTACTGCTTAGCACTTGGTAGACTATAAAGGTGATGTGAGACACGAAACAAAGGGATTTTTGAGATTCTACCAGAACTGAAGTCCGAACCCCTAGTCTCGGCAAATGGCGCCAGAAATCAGGGTTTTATAGCGGCGGGAGGAAGAGCCCCGGTGGAGCGCTGGCTGGACGAGTCAGGCAGCGGAACCGAGAGAGCTGTCATCCCGCGAATTCAAGCACCTCCTGAGGAGCAGCAGGTGAGCAGTCAGAACGATGGGGTCGCAGATGTCTGCGGAGGAAAAGACTATTGTCTCTCTATTAACACACATTTTAAAGCGCCAAGGTGTGAAATACGATGAAAAAGCCATTCGCGCCTTGCTTGCATGGCTTAACAGACGCGGATACGATGTCAGTACTCAAACGGCTTTTCAGTTATCGAAATGGGACTCGGCTAAAGAAACTTTGTGGGAAGCTGTGTCTAGCGGAAAAAAATCAGTAATTCCGTTATTAACAACGTGGAGGCTTGCATATGGGGCTCTCACGGAGTGGCAGGCACCCTCGCATGCGCCCTTCCCCAATACCACAACCACCGCCGATCATCAACCGGGGACTAGCGAGCAAGCTGCTGGCGCCCCTCTGCCGCTAGCACCGTCCGCACTACCACCCGTAGACGAGTTGGCAACTGCCGTAGCAGTATCCCCGCGTTCGCTGCTCCCGGTAGCTACCGGTGAGGGAAATGATAATTATGATCCCCGTAAGCGGTGGCAAAAACTCCAAGAACAAGCTGAGGCGGATGGGGAATATCTCGACATGGTTTTCCCTGTGATAGTAAGGAATAACGTGCCAAATACTTGGGAGCCTTTAAGATGAGAACTTGTTAAGGAATTACGAAAAACTGTTCTGCAATATGGACTAGCTTCGCACTTTTCTAGAAGTCTTTTGCAAACTGCTTTACTGGGCGAATTTATGACTCCGTTTGATATTAAACCCCTTGCTGAGTTGATGGTCACCCCCACTCAGAAAGCGATTATTTTTGTCTTACTGGCTAGAATTGTGTGATATAGCGGCGATTGAAAACCTTGGCCGTAATACCAGAGATCCACTTTTGGGGGTAGGGATTCCAGAGTTAATAGGAGACCCTCCCGTAAATACGCCGCAATCACAATCTCGATTACGCTCAGAAATTTTGCATCAATCCGCTGAATTAGCGCTGAAGGCAATGCTTAAAGTACCCGGTACCCGAAAATCTATAAAAGCATTTACGGGCATTAGACAAGGGAAAGAGGAGCTCTACATGCAATTACAGATAGTTTGCAAACAGCCATAGATAGACAAGTAGAAAATGATGCTGCCAAAGATGCATTACTTTTAAAATTGGCTATAGAAAATGCAAATCCAGACTGCCAAAAGGTATTACGAATGTTAAAAAACTTCTACGTTAATTGGTACGATTGAAGCTTGTAATCGTATTGGTTCAACAGATCAGGTTAATGAAAACTTAGCAATGCATTTGGCCACGGCTTTTCAAACTACATAGCGGCTCTGTTTTAGGCGTGGCAAGCCGGGGCACTTTAAACGTACTTGCGCTCAGGTGCCACAAGCTAGCATCCCAGATCTTTGTTCACGTTGTCATAAAGGACGCCATTACGCCAGGCAGTGCCGGTCAAAGTATAACATCAATGGAGCACAAATTCCAGATCCGGGAAACGAGAGGTGGAGCGCGCCACGGAGCCACGCGTCGACACAAGAAGCCTCCCCCTTACGCACTCCGACTTTACCGAAGAAACGAGTTTGGCACGCCTCAGCTCCTTCACCTCCGGAAGCGCAGGAGTTTATGTCCCCACAGCAATAGAAATGCAGATAACTGATACCAAAGTCCATAAAGCTCCGCTGGCACTTAAAGGTCCCTTGGGTAATGGGTTTAGTGCTTTATTGCTGGGACGTTCTAGAGTTACCTTACAAGGTCTTTTTGTTTTGCCTGAAGTAATTGATGCTGATTTCAAAGGGCAATTACAAGCAATGGTATGGACACCCCCCCCTCCAGTGACAGTTCCAGCGAGTGAACGTATTTGTCAACTTGTTTTGTTTTATGCACATTCAGTAAATGCCGCCTCTGAAGAAGACTCAATTAGAAGAAGGAGTGGTTTTGCATCTACAGGCAAGCCTCAAATATACTGGACACAATCTTTAACAAAACACGGGCCAACCATCGAATGTGAGCTGCATAATCCACAGCAAAAGCCTAACACCATTAGACTTTGTGGATTACTGGATACAGGGGCAGATGTTACTGTCATAGGCACCTCCTTTTGGCCATCTTCTGGGGAACAGTTGTATCTTCAGTGGACTTGACAGGAATAGGAGGAACATCTGCATCATGACAAAGTGCATCTATCATTCAGATAATAGACCCTGACGGTCGTGCTGCAAACCTCCGACCTTATGTTGTGAACTGTCCCTTTAACCTGTCGAGGAGGGATGTATTGAGCATGTGGGGAGTTTCAATAACAACGCTGCCTTTTTAAAGGGGGTCATTGATGAGAATGTTCCAATGAAACTAAAGCGGTTAACAGAGAAACCAGTGTGGATTGATCAATGGCCCCTGAATTTAGAAAAGACCCATGCCTTAACAGAATTAGTAATAAGAACAACTGCAGTTGGGACATATAGTCCCTACTACTAGTCCATGGAATACACCAGTTTTTGTAATTAAGGAAGTCAGGAAAATGGCATCTCTTACATGACCTCTGAGCCATTAACAATGTAATGGAGGGCATGGGAGCTACGCAGACCTGTTCACCTTCTCCAACTATGATACTAAAAGATTGGAACATTGTCATTATGGACTTTAAAGATTTTTTTTTTACTATTTCTCTACATCCTGATGATGCCCCAAGGTTTGCTTTTTCTGTTCCCTCTGTCAACCATCAGGAACCTGTGGAACAATATGCATGACTAGAGTCACTCAACCTCCAACTAAATGTAAGTTATTAGTGGCTATAGTTTTGTTGTGCATTGCTTCAAGCTTGTTTGATAGCCAGTGTGCTATCAACAGCACATAAGGGATTTGATTCAGTGATGCTGTCAGTGTAGGTGCCTGAATAGGTTAGTCAAATCACCCTCCGACACAGTGGGCTGTCCAGTACGGTTCCCACAATGGGATGCAGACAGGCTGGCCGGACACAAGGGTCTCGTCTTTCTTGGGACACTGACAGGCTGATCAAATATAAAGGGTTCAAGGAAACCCCCCTTATAATGTTACAATATGGTCTGAGCCATGCGGGTTAGGAAGTATTGCTTTTAATTCTGCATGTACATCAGTGAACATGAAGTGCCAGACACCTCTGCCCTCCAGTGGCACCAAAGCTCCTCTTCATCTACTACATCACATAACTGGACTGTTTGGTGAAATTTTTGACACCATGTCTTGGTCGGTATGGGACAAGGGGTAGAACATAACGGCAAGACATCTTCAATGGTCTTACCTCCAATGTGACTGCTATCCTACAAACACTTTTACACACGTGGGGAGTAACACATAAAACAGGAATCCCACATTCCCTACAGGGACAAGCTATTGTTGAACGATGTCACCAAACTTTAAATACCTTTTTAGAAAAACAAAAAAGGGGAATGAAGGGCAAGTCACCACAGGCACGCTTGTACAAAGCCGTTTATGTGTTAAATTTCTTGACGACTGGGGAGGGTACCGAGACTGTAGCCATTAATAGACACATTCTTTCCCAGGGCCAAACTTTACTTAATTTTGTAGAGACTCATCAGCCAAAGGTCTGGGTAAAATCCCCAGAGACAATGCAATGGGAAGGACCATACTCTTTAATAACTTGGGGAAGAGGGTATGCTTGTGTCTCCACAGATCATGGTCTGTGATGGATACCTGCTCGGCTGGTTCAGCCTGTGCTGGATCAACCTGGTAGTGCTGACACCGCACCCAGAGATGACCACCAGCATACCGATATCGACAATGCAAATGACACCCTGGAATAGTTCCAACATCTGGGTGATTTTAGCTGGAACTCTGAACCAAACCACCTTTCGTGCCTCAGTGCAGCCATTTCATATGTGTTTAGTTGGTGTAGTACTGCAGAAGTTACAGTTTCTCTATGATACTCATGTACTAGAAGCTGGTAAATATAAAGATGTCTATGTTTCTGTTGACCCTTGCAGACCTTTACAGATACTGCTGGCCACTTCTTCCGATGTATGCTGGCCACCTGCATTGGAATGAGTGTGCATTTTGGTCAGTATAAAAGCCTGAGCCTCATGTGATGTGGGGGAGGCAGAACCTCTGTGGGGATGGCCGCTAAGGCTGAGCCTGCCACCTCGCACTGCGATAATGCTGTTCAGAGCTGGTTTCCTGATTGTCTTCACAGGGTCTTTGCGTCATGTTCCATATGTGGGACCATGTAGTGGGAGTAATGACTGTCTGGATTTTATGTTTCAAATATTGTAGTTGTGTGGAGTGTGCTTGTGGGATCCCATGTGTGTGTGTGCGTGTGTGTGTGTGTGTGTGTGTGTGTGTTAAGGGTAGACGGTGTTCTGTCTATTTTTGTTGTCGGGTTTGCACCAAAGTTTTTAACGGGTAGTAGATTAACATTTCGGGCAAGAAAGAGTTAATGCAAAAGTGCGGTTGTCAACAAGCCAGCGTCTGTAGCTGGGTGAATGGGAGGAGCCTTGCTTAATGCGTTTAAAGTAACCTGGGGGTGAATCCAGGGATAGATCAGTTTAAACAAGAACTCCACTGTGGGGACCTGTTACTGGATGAAGCAGGTGAAACTCTGCATTGACAACAAGATGCAAAGACTGAGGCTGGCCAAATGCCTCCTGCCACAGTAAAGGGCAAGACTGGGTTGGCCTCTGTGTTTGCCGCCAAGAAATGTGTTGCTTGGTCTCATGTCACCAGCTCAGACTTTCTTATCACGAACTCAGGTTTCTGATGAAGTCTTTTATTTAAAGAAATGTATACTTACAGCAGTCAGAAAATTAATTCACTTCACTTCAATGAAGGTTATCCCCAGTTGAAATCCATTTGAGTGAGAGCAGAGCTGAGTCCAGCCAAATGAGAATGGAATGATTTCTCAGCACATCTGAATGTCAGACCAATTCTTTGCAGCTTTGAAGCACATTTACTTGCTCAGTTTTACATCAACACTCTGTGTCTTGTCAGAGGCTGTGTCACAAATTCTGCAGTGCATTGTATTACTTAAAAAGGTATTGCTTTAATTTTAATCCCACAGAACTGATCTGTTCAACAAAACTTTGTACCATTTCTTCATTCCTTTTATGCATAATTTGCATGGCTGGGGCAAACAAAATACCTTATCTCTGCCTCCCCTCAGGCTTGAGAGAAACAGGATATCCAAACTTCACTGGCAGCTTATTCTTATAGTGAAAATTAAGCACATTTGGATTGAAGTTATAAGCATTCTAAAAAGTTTATAATAGCTAGCATGCTAATTTTCAATGCTTCTTGTTGCCTTGGCAATCTTCACTCTTTTTTTTAAAGAAAAAATCATTCAAGCTACATACTCAAAACACAGATTATTCTGATAAACTTGGTTAGATTACTTTTTCTGGATTTCTTCTCTAGATGATGGGTCAAACAAATGTAGGGAGGTATTTGTTTTCAACTCACCTGAATAACACATCTTTGCAATATAACTCTGAATAAATAGAAACTTTAACGCTCAAAAGTATATTAAATGGTATAGAGAAAGGTCTAATAAATTTTTAATGTGTATTTCTAGGAATAAAAAGGATTTATTAATGAAAAAGATGATTGGCACTATCCCTATAGTGGTAGTGCTTGAAATCACCTGAATGACAAAGCTACCTCATGTTAGTAAGTCATGAAAAAACAAGTCTATTTTTTAGCTATCTGTTCTGCATTTTTAATGCTACCCAGGTAAAGTATTTAGTAAGTTTGAGACTAATAACAGATAATGAAAAAAAAAAAGAGATCTATTTGTTCTATAGGTTGGTAAGTTAGTATAGCCTGGGAACTTGTTCGAAAGCAGTTACAGGGATTCAGAATTTCTGTTCAGAAAGGGATGCTATCCTACTGCTCTGTCACTCACAAAATTCTTCCTGTTGTATAAATCAGTGTGGGATTTTATTTCAAGGTCACCATTGAAAAGACCTTCCTGTCTGAGTGGCATCTGTTCTATCAGATCATAGATAAAATCATATTCAGAATGAGTATCAGGAAAAAATTTCTCTATCAGCTGTGGGAAAGATTCCCAGGGAAGTAACTAGAACTTCATTGCTTGAGACCTTTCACGATGATCCTGGATAAAAGCCTACAGGAAAGCACCTGCCTCTGCCCACAGTCCTGCTGGGTTATTGGCTTTATAGTCATATAGGGCATATGAAGTACTAAGTACGTGGATCAATGGATCCTTCATTATTACACCACTGAATGTATTCTACAAAATAGCTAATCGGAAATATGTGAAACTCTCCCCATAACCAAATGTCGTTTACTATCAGTTTGTTCTATGGAAAACTGAGGGCCTGTACACCAGTGTGGATCAGATCTGCAAACTCTCTGTGCAAAAAGTCCTGAAGTGATTATTGCTACACTGATGGATGGATTACGCCCATCCTGATCATGATTCCTCTGTTCCTGGAATCATGATCAGGGAACAGAGCTCCTTTTATTTAGAACTATGAGCTTTTTTTTTTTCTTTTAACCCCAAGATACTCCTGATTAGTCCTTGAAATGAGAATTTAAAATAATAGAACAAGAATAGAAATTTTGAAGTCCTGCTTCTACCCATGTGTCTGATTGAAGTGCTGACAGGGCACACCAGCCACATGTAATGCTGTAAGTAAGCTCAAGCAGGTCTTACCTTCATCTTACCTAGCAGAGGTACATGATCCTGAGACATAGCTAATCCATTACAGTGTGCAAATAAGGTGACTATAGTTGCAAATCCATAGTTACATGGAATATCTTTACTATCCAAAGTACTTCTTGTATTACAAGGTATTAATGTCATTGTTAGTGGTTAGTGAAAATTGTTTCATGGTTGCTTTTCAAGACAAATAGTACTGACTCATCATTTCTGGGTTTAGAAGGAAAATATAAACTCCACATTTTAATTTACAGGGACTTCAGATCTGTATTCTGTACACTTTCAGATTACCAGCCTTCAACAGCAAAGTTTCCAAGGTGCTTCCTTTTATTTAGATGCCAAGGGTATCCCTGTATCTGCATTCAAAAACTTACTATGTTTCAAAAGCACAGCCTGCAAAACTCACAGGAAACCTTCAGATCAACACAGACTTTATCAGAGAATATTTCCTTGTCTACTTTCCTTAGCTAAAGTTAGGAACCTGTAATTTGTGAAACATAATCCTGCATTTTTCATGGTTTACTTTATGTAGATCTTGAATGACATTATACTACACCAACTGCACATAGCTTGAAATAGATCATAAGCCAAGACCACCGGGAGTCAAAAGCAGGACCACACATTAGCAAGACAGTGTGATTGTTATCCCACAGTGCAGTGCTGGATGCTCTGGCTGCTAGTTGTACTGCATGTCACTGAGGAAGGTCTTTGAAAGGAGCTGAGGTTATTACAATTTTATATTATAGTACAGATGTATAGAAATTGTGCTATTTATGCCCTTCTCATTTTTCAGGCCTGTTGAACATGTTTATCTAGCCTATGCACTGTAGCTCTCCTCTCCCTTTTGTAAGAACAGTTTTAATTTAATCAGAAACCAAAATATAAACAAGCAAACAGCATAGTTCTTATAGGCTCTGGGCCCAAATTCTATTTACTACTTCAATAATATGTTGGCTTGGTATTTCCAGAAGAAAATCTGTATCTTACAATAGTTTTCTACATTTCTTAACTAAAATATCTTTATTATAAATTGTAATTAGATAAAATATTCTGTTTTCATATGGCAAAGTGGAAAAAAAAAAAAGAGCGAGATGCTTGAAAAACAGGCTAGGAAAGAAGTTCTTTGTAAGTATGAAACATAAGCCATACCACATCACCCCCAGTGATGTGTGATAGGAAGCCTGTTTGCTTTTGGAGGCACATTAGTGTTACCAGAGTAGCAGCTGGAGCGCGTGTTAGCACCCTGCTCTGAACTGACTTTTTTTTTTCTCTGTCTCTATGTTCTTTGGCTTTATGGAGACCTCAGAAGAGAGGTCTCTTGACCTATGCATCAAGAGTTTGGTTTCTAAACTTAAGCTACAAGTAAATATAACCCTCTCCCTTCTCCATCCACCTTTTATTGATATTATTCAGTACAGAAAGGTGGAAAGCAATGTCAAAGGGAGAGAAGAGTTTCTGGATGTTGAAGTGAGGAGCAAGGGAGGTGTATGTTGGCTTAAGCACAGACAGTGCATGAAGTGCAAGCAGCTCCTCTCACTTGATGACTGAGCAAAGTGGTAAGGCTCACTGCAGTGGGCTCTTGTCTAACAAATGGGAATAGTTATGCTGACTCATCCCATTCTCATCTGTGTGAGAAAATAACCTAAGATATTTAGACAGGTAATTTTTTTTTTTTAAAAAACTTTATTTCTTTATTCTGTCTTCTCATATTTGTATGTTTTGCTATGTCTGATTTTAATAATAAGAAGACATCATTGAATTTTAAATAATCCGGTTAAGTGTGGTCAGATTTACCTCCTGCTTTCATTTTTTTCTGAAAATGAATGTGGTGTCTTTTGAGAACTTCCAGGCTGCTCCAAATAAACTCATGGCATGACCAAATGCACTGGCTGAACATTTAGCACCTCTGAATACAGTAGGCATCTTATATAAAACTTTCTGAATATCTCCAGAGAAGTGTTTCAGCTGTCCTGAAAAGTTCTCTGCAACTTAAAAATCCATGTTCTCCTTATGAAGCAGAAATTAAGTGTTCTCTTATCATTGACAAGTCTCCAAAAAGTGCACTCACATCAGATACAAGGCTGAAGCTCATCACCACGGATTGAGAAAAAGCAAAGAAGGCAATTAAAAGTTATCTAGGAAGGGTAATTCATACTACTTTTTACTAGTTACATTAAACATCCTGTATGTATTACAGATGTTAATAAAATGCTGTTATGGCCAACACTGAGAATGTCTCACCCAACATGAAACATTTTCAGCATAAAAAAATCACACAAAACTCCACAAAATAAAACACATTTTTTTTGTTGTTTGCTATTTTTTTAATCCAGGGAATCCTGATTTCAAAAATGGGACAAAGGAATATGATCTTTTTCATGATATATTCTTAATTGTAACAGGAACAACAGTTCAGCTCTTATCTACAAGTGGAATATATTGAACCTCATGTAGCTAGCTTTGGTAATTCTTTATGATGTGTAGGCTTTAAGGATCACGAAGTTTTTTCTTGTTATCACTTTAGAAACACTGGAGAAGGGCTGAATCATCAGTACAAAGGTACGAAATATGAATGGCAGAGAGTGTAATGGATGGAAAAGTTTTGTTTTCCAGGTTGCTTTCCTGTATTTTTAGAAGCAGACACTTTTTCTTTTTGCATTGAAAATGACCTTATTATTTCTAAATCTTTTCTAAAACTTATCAAACTCCTGAACCACACCTCTCCTCCTCATCCTTAATAGTGAAAACTCAGGAAATCAGCTTCAGATTCCTGTTTTTCTTCCTTAGGTGGACAAGCTCCTAACGCAAGGTGGGAGGCCCAGGGGGATAGCTGTGAGTGACTGGAAGGACAGTCTATCAAGGCAACGATTAATCGGGAACTGACACACACTCAGCGTGACGCTGGCGGCATCTGGCGAGCACGCTGGAACTTTAGGCCCGACTTTCCATCCCTCCACCGCCATCCCCTGCGGGCCCAAGCTCACGTTTCGAAACAAACCCCCTCTCACAGAGAGGCTTCACCCCAGAACCCGGCTCACACACACCGTCCTCTCCCTGGGTGCCAAAGGCGGGCGCTCGGCCTGACAGGGGAGGGCCGACCCTCCCTAACCCCCAGTAACGGCCGCCACTGTCGGGGTTGACGCGTCGGCCCACGGCGGAGGGGGGAGGGCAGGGCCGCGCTGCCGCGCTGCCGGAGCGTGCGCGCTGTGGCGCTTGCCGCTGGAGTGCGCATGCGGGTGGCTCGCGCAGGCCCGACGGTTGCGGCCGTCCTTCCGACCCCTTCTTTTCTCTGCCACGTACGGGTAGCGGTGGCCGCGCCCGGTCTCCGACTCGGCCGGGGCGGGGGGTGTCTAACGGCGAGACCGCGGAGAAGCCAGAGTAAGAGAACGGGGCTGCTCACCCTTCACCCCGCGCTGTTGCCGGGGGAGCAGTTGCGCGGGAGCCGCAGCCGCGTGTGCGAAGGCGGCGGGAGGGGTGGCTGGGGGTGAGCCGTCGCCTCCGGCCCCCTGTTCCAGGGGCGACGCACCCCCTGGCAGAGAGGCGGGAAGACCCCTTGCTTCTCTGGGAGCGTCTGAGGGAGGTTGAAAGCGCCGCCCGGGCTTTTCGGCCTGGGGAGACAGGGTGAGGGCTGGCTGAGGCCTCCCCTCGCTTGCTCACATTGCAAGGCTCTTGCATGTCAACCCTTGCTCACCAAGCCTTGTCCCCTTTGGGAGCTAGAGGACCTGTAGACTCCTTGCTTACCGACAGGGAATAGCTATGATTTCTGCTCCCCACTGAGTCGGCCCTAGGCTTTTCAGAACTGGAGAAAACCAAAAAGAGCTCTTCTTTCTGCTTCCATCCCCTTTGCTGTCCAGCTGTCTTAGGAAAACTCATCACTCTGGTGAGTGGGGTTTGGGATGCAGTGCTGCTTGTCCCTGTTTCTGTATGCTTCGCCTTGTTTTTTTCCTTGTTTTGACAGAGGGGAAAGTGGACCAGGAATGCCTGTTCTTCCCTTGCTTAGGCAAGGCTGATTTTCTCTGCTGCAGTGCAAAAAGGGTAGTGAAATCCAACGTGGTTATGATGTCATGGCTTAAGAAAAGATTATGAAGTGACTGACATAGATTGGGCGGTTGCTGTCCACACACACCATTTAGATTGGTGCATGGTGTGAACAGAAAGTGAGCCAAGAGGCGAGGAAACAGTCTGTACCTCCAAAATGCACGTGGTACATCTGGAAGGCTAGAAAGATGTCAGTGAGATTCTTACGAATAATAGCCTTTCTGAAACAGGAAAATGCTTGTGCATTATTTTTGTTTGTTTGGTGTTTTCTCCTCAGTAAAGTAGACACAGTGATTGGTTCTGTCAAAAAGCTTAGTTATGTGTATTCTGGATGTCTGCTGAAAAACTCAAGTCATTGGTTCAGCTATGTCACAGTGAGGGAAGAAAAGCTTGAGTGCTGTGTAATTTAGCAAGTGGAACATTGTACATACTTTCCTGTAACAGTTGCAAACAGTTGCAGTGTTTAGACTCTGTCTCTTAAAATCTGGAAGCCTTCAAGCAGAATGGAAAACAGCTGGACAAAAAAAAGTGCATTTGAATGCAACCTTTTCATAATCATTGATAGACACACGGTGGACTTCTGCAAGTAATGTTGGTAAATAAGACGCTGTAGTTCTGCAAGTACATTATAGTAGTAGGTTTCCATGCACAAAGATACAAATGATGCATTCAGTCTGTTGAAAGGCCACAGGAGCTCAGATGTGTCCATAGAAACATGTATCTTTAGGAATTAAGATGAGGTTCAATTCTTACTGTTGCCAGTTTCCAAGTAGCTTATACTATAATGCTAAAGAAGCAATACCAGTGCCCAGCTCTAATGCTAAGTTGAATCACTCTTAGGTACATTATCTGTATCCTGTATTTGTGCATTGCAGTAAATTTTACCTGGACCTTTAGTGAGATTTGGGTGAAAGTGGCATCATCTTCATTCATAAAAGATGAGTGAGGAAACAGAAGAGTAGTCTCTTCCTGTTCACCTGGTTAGTATGTCACAACAATCTTGCCCTCTCCCAGCTGGGAGTGCGTACAGCTCTTTTTAAAGGTGAACATTTCATACCCAGAATAAGGGGAGCAGCTGCCAGCCTGTGAGAACCAGAGGAGAGGGGCTTTGTTCTCTGGGGTTTGCTTGTCTTGTATGTCATGTATCTGTCTTGTATGTCATGTGTCTTCTATGTCATGTATCTGTCCCAGTTTACTTCCAGTTAAGTTGAAAGAGGAGAGCTGGGAAGGCCAGTTTAATGTGGATGAGAGGAACCTACTTTTCTTCTTTGATTATATATATATATATATGAGACAAGAGTGATGGTATATTGAAAAATGTGGGATCTGAGCATGACATGAATGGCATGGAATAAGGGGGTGGATACTGTCCTGTGTTCAGCAGTAGCAGTCATTTTTCTCAGTCTTAGTAGCTGGTGCAGTGCTGTGGTTTTGACTTTCAGCCTGGGAACAACGCTGATAACACCGATGTTTTTAGTTGTTGCTAAGTAATGTTTACTCATTTCTGGAACAACCTTATAGATGCTTGGCCCAAAGAGCATGGCATATCACATCCCCTGCCATGCACCAGTCTCTGGGAAAATCGAAATCCAGTGGGGCTTCCTCGCACAGAGTAAAGGCAAACCCACTTGTGCGATTGCTTTTGCTCAAGGACCTGGATATACTTGGTGGGTAATGTGGGAAGATGGGGAAGTCTGATGTGTACCTCAAGGGGATTTGATTTTAGGGTGAATGATCTAAAAATCGTGTCATGGATGTTTGAGATTAAAATCATGTCATGTAGGCGAATGAGAGGCAAGGAGAAGAGTGCCAACTAGCATACACCTGTTGTTTGGGAGGGAGAAGCACAATTGCATTCTCCATTGGACTGGTCTGTATACTAAATCATTGTCGTATAGCTCTGGATATTAAACACTTGTAATAAGGAGGTGGATTGAAGAAACTTCATGCAGCTCATCCCATTGGCTTTCCAGCAGAAAAAACACAACCTGATTTCAGGGTTGGATCATAGTTTAAAGTGGTTATGTATTTTGGGTTACATTTCCTTTTTGCCCAGTTTGGTGGTGGCGTTTCCTGTGGGAAGGTGGCATTACTAACTCCTTTCCTCTTGTCCTAATTCTGTGTAGACTGTCCTTGAAGACGCACTACTTAATGCCGCAAATGCTTCACCCTTAAGCTAAGAAATGAACTTCCAGATTTTTGTACTGCTAAATCAATGAAAGTTTATTTTTCTTAACCTGGGGTTTTAAGAGGGAGGCCGTACAAATGAGTATTTTGAGACTGCTGAAGAGCACTGTCCTGTAAAGGGACATCTTACTGTTTGGAATTCCTACATGCAATTACAAAATTTAGAAGAAATAAGCTTTTATTATGAAATTAACACTCTTGTTCAAGATCTCTGTTTTAGTTAAACTTCAAACTCTACGCTACTCAATGTGATTGTTACATTATGGATAAAACAGTGACTTTTTAATTGTATATATTCATTACAATGTTCTAAAGTGAAAGAATGATGTTAAATGTATAATTCTAAGGAACTGAAATAATGTTTTTTATTTTTACTTTTATGTAGCTTCCTGTTTTCTGGCACTGGTAGTGCATGGCAGCTTATCCTAACTCAGTTCTGAGGTGAGGTGGAAAATCTGTCCAATAATCCAGCATCAGTAAGACAGATAAGGTAATGGCAAATGTATGTTTTTGGAAAGGAGGTGAAAGAAAACCTGTGCATGGCTGCTGTTTTATCTTTTTAATGCTTTCAACTAAAAAAACCCAAACAAACCAACAAACAACTTCTGCAAAGCCCTATGCTTTTACAACCAACTTAGTGTTAATTAGACTGAGTTGATGTGCCTGCAGTCAAGACTCCTGTGCTGCAAAACACAAATAATGTATTAGCAAGCATTAATGATACTATAAACTTCACTGTTCTGTTGTAATGTCTCAGCAGCAACATGGCCGTGTTAATTGTAGGTCCCTTTTCTCTACAGTGAGGCTGTATCTGCCTACCTCCTGTTTTGTCTGGTTAGGAGAATGAGTTTTGTTCAATAATTACATGTCTCTTTTTTTGGATGCTGTCCTGGGTTCAGCAGTAGCAGTCATTTTTCTCAGTAGCTGTGTTTTTGACTGGGGAGATTTTCCCCGAGGCTGGACAGTCATGAGTGGCAGGGTGCGTGGGATAGTATGGCCAAGTATCTAGGCCAGTGGGCCCCTCCAGTGCTTTGGAACTTCACCGCTGAACAAGTACAAAATCTAGAGAAATTAGTAAAACACTTAAATGAGGTGTGTTGTCATCCTGGTCATACCAGAGATGGACAGATCATGACAACGTGCTGGGGCTTGGCCTGTGCTTACAGAGCCCTGTTCAACACTATCCAGCACCTTCAAAGGGTAAAAAATGTCTCTGGATCTGATGGCAAAGCAACAGATAGCGCAGCTACTCAACCTCTGGCTACAACAGATAACGCAGCTACTCCAACTCCAAGTACAGCAACTACACCAAGTACAGCAACTACACCAAGTACAGCAACTACACCAGCCCCAATGACAAGTACAGCAGCTACTCAAACTCTTGACTACAACAGACAACACAGCTAATCCAATTCCAAGCACAGCAACTACACCAACCCCAGTGACAAGTACAGCAGCTACCCAAACCCCGACAACAGATACTGCAGTCACTCCAACCACACTGATAATCACTGTAGCTAAAACAGAGGACCAGTTCGTGCCAATATCAGTTGCCCCTGTATGCAAGGGGAAAAGCAAAAAAGAGGCAAGATGAAGAAACCGTGCACTGACTACACGGGACAGCATCTGATCAGGAGTTATTATATGAATCAGAGAAAGTAGAGGTGACTTCTCGACCCCGGACCTCAACTGGGCTACAAAATATCCAAAAAGCTTTTACCCGTCGACCGGAGTGCACATCATCACCTGGTTGTTCTGATGCTGGGACAATGGGGCTGACAGTCATGAACTAGAAGTTAGGGAAGCCAAGCAGCTGGGATTACTTGCTAGGGAAGGGGGAATTGACAAAGCAGTTGCAAAAGAGAAATGGTCCCTCAGCCTTTGGAGGCGGCTCTTGGTAGCTGTGAAAGAAAGGTTTCCATACAAGGATGATGTTATGAGTTGTTCAGCCAAGTGGACTACTCTAGAGAAAAGTGTCCAGTCTCTGAAGGAATTGGCCATTGTAGAGGTGATCTGTCGCAGGCCAGATGCCGGGAATGCACCCACAGATCTAGATGAAGTCGAATATACACGACCTATGTGGCAGAAATTTACACGGAATGCGCCGTCATCATATGCCCACTCATTGGCAGCAATAACCTGGAATGACATAGCACCACCAACAGTGGATGAAATGATTCATCAACTCTGAGAGTTTGAAGACAATCTCACCCCTTCCATCATTTCAGCTGTGGAAAAACTCTCAGGAGATCAAACAATTGAGAGATGATCTGTCTGATCTATACAGCTCCCCACGTGTACCAACCCACGTCTCAGATATTAACAAAAGGCTTCCTACTGCTTGAGAGAAAAGATATAGAAGGTGTACGGCACAGGCCACCTACGGTTTTACCTGCAAGATCATGGAGAAGACATGAGGAAGTGGGATGGAAAACCTGCCTCAGCTCTGGAGGAATGGGTGCGTGAATTGGAGAACAAAGGTCAAGGCTGATCATCCCATGAAATCTGCGGCTTCAGTGTCTGGTGAGCAGGTTCCCAGGTGGGGTGGAAGAGCTAATTTTACTCCGGCTCCTGTGATAAAGAAGACTAATCCCTTTCTGCAAGACGTAAGTGTCCAATGTTGTAATCACTATTAGAGGGGCCATGCCTCCAGCCAGGTGGATGTAGGGGACAATTGTATTTACTGGACTGTGTGGATCAGATGGGTTGGCTTATCAGTCCTACAGAAGTATAAGGCTCTAGCAGATACCGGTGCACAGTGTACCCTGATGCCATCAAGCTGTCAAGGGGTGGAACCTGTTTATATTTCTGGAGTGACAGGAGGATCCCAAGAGTTGACTGTACTGGAGGCTGAAATCAGCCTGACTGGGAGGAAGTGGCAAAAGCACCCCATTGTGACTGGTCCAGAAGCTCCATGTGTCCTTGGCATAGACTATTTCAGGAGAGGGTACTTCAGAGACCCAAAAAGGTACCAGTGGGCTTTTAGTATTGCTGCTCTGGAGACAGAGGAGATTAAGCAGCTGTTCACCTTGCCTGGTCTCTCAGAGGATCCTTCTGTTGTGGGGCTGCTGAAGGTCAAAGAACAACAAGTGCCAGTCGCTACCACAACAGTGCACCGGCGGCAATATCTCACCAACCGAGACTCCCTGATTCCCATCCATAAGCTGATCCGTAGACTGGAGAGCCAAAGAGTGATCAATAGGACCCGCTCACCCTTTAATAGCCCCATATGGCCAGTGCGAAAGCCTGACAGAGTGGAGACTAACAGTCGACTATCGTGCCCTGAATGAAGTCACACCACCATTGAGTGCTGCCGTACCAGACATGCTAGAACTTCATTATGAACTGGAGTCAAAGGCAGCCAAGTGGTATGCCACAATTGATATTGCCAATGCATTTTTCTCAATTCCTTTGGCAGCGGAGTGCAGGCCACAGTTCGCTTTTACTTGGAGGGGTGTCCAGTACACTTGGAACCGATTGCCCCAGGGGTGGAAACACAGCCCTGCCATCTGCCATGGACTGATCCAGACTGCACTGGAACGGGCAAGCTCCAGAACACCTGCAATACACTGATGACATTATTGTGTGGGATGATACAGCAGAAGCAGCTTTTGAGAAAGGGAGGAAAATAACCCAAATCCTGCTGAAAGCCGGTTTTGCCATAAAACGGAGTAAGGTCATGGGATCTGCACAGGAGATTCAAGTTTTGGGAATAAAATGGCAAGATGGATGTCACCAGATCCCCACAGATGTGATCAACAAGATAACAGCAGTGTCTCCACCAACTAATAAGAAAGAAATGCAAACTTTCTTAGGTGTTGTGGAGAATGCACATCTTCTTAGATGTGGAGAATGCAGTTTCTTAGGTTCTGGAGAACACACATCCCAAATTACAGTTTGATTGTAAGCCCTCTCTGTCATGTGACCTGGAAGAGGAGTGATTTTTAAATGGGGCCCTGAGCAACAACAAGCCTTTGAACAAATTAAACGAGAGATAGTTTATGCAGTGGCCCTTGGTCCAGGCCGGTCCAGGCCAGATATAAAAAATGTGCTCTACACTGCAGCTGGGGAGAATGGTCCTACCTGGAGCCTCTGGCAGAAAGCTCCAGGGGAGACCTAGAAGTCAACCCCTCGACTTTTGGAGTCTGGGATACAGAGGATCTGAGGCCAGCTATACCCCAGCTGAAAAAGAGATACTGGCAGCCTATGAAGGGGTTCAAGCTGCTTCAGAAGTGATTGGCACTGAAGCACAGCTTCTCCTGGGACGCTGGTTGCCTGTGCTGTGCTGGATGTTCAAAGGCAGGTCCTCCTGTACGCATCATGCAACTGATGCTACATGGAGTAAGTGGGCTGCACTACTCACACAGCGAGCTCGAACAGGAAATCCCAGTTGTTCAGGAATTCTAGAAGTCATCATGGACTGGCCAGAGGGCAAAGATTTTGGAATGTCACCAGAGGGGAAGGTGATGTGTGCTGAAGAGGCCCCACCATACAATAAACTGTGAGAAAGTGAAAAGCAATGTGCCTTGTTTACTGATGGGTCCTGCTGTATTGTGGGAAAGCACCAGAGATGGAAGGCAGCTGTATGGAGTCCCCAACGACAAGTTGCAGAAACTGCTGAAGGAGAGGGTGAATTGAGTCAGTTTGCTGAAGTCAAAGCCACCCAAAGTCAGTTTGACTGAGGCCAAAGCCGAGGTCAAAGCCAGCTGGCCCTGGACATTGCTGAATGAGAAAAGTGGCCAGTACTTTATCACCGTATGGACTCCTGGATGGTGGCAAATGCCCTGTAGGGATGGTTGCAGCAATGGAAGCAGAGCAGCTGGCAATGCAGAGGTAAACCCATGTGGGCTGCTGCGCTGTGGCAAGATAGCACTGCCCGGGTGCAGAACCTGGTGGTGAGGGTATGCCATGTAGATACTCATGCACCCAAGAGTTGGGCCACTGAGGAACACTAGAACAACCAACAAGTGGATAAAGCTGCTAAGATTGAAGTGGCTCAGACTGACTTAGATTGGCAACATAAGGGTGAATTATTTTTGGCCTGGTGGGCCCATGACGCTTTAGGCCATCAGGGCAGAGATGCAACATATAGATGGGCTCGTGATTGAGGGGTGGACTTAACAGTGGGCACTATAGCCCAGGTTATTCACCACTGTGAAACATGTGCTGCAATTAAGCAAGTCAAGTGGTTAAAGCCTCTTCGGTATGGAGGACGATGGTTGAAGTACAAATATGGAGGGAGGGAGGCCTGGCAGATTGGTTATATCACACTCCTACCAACTCACCAAGGCAAGCAAGTGCTGAGTGGTCATATTCTCTTCCCTTGTTATTTCCCTTACCATTATTATTATTGGCGGTAGCAGTAGTGGTTTTGTGTTATACGTTAGTTATTGGACTGTTTTTATCTCAACTTGTGGAGTTACATTCTTTCCATTCTCCTCCCCATCCCTCTGGGAGTGGGGGGAGGAAGAGGGGGAAGTGAGTGAGCAGCTGCGTGGTTCTGGGTTGCTGGCTGGGCTTAAACCACGACAGATGCCATTAGGTTAAACAAAGGGATTTGCATGAAATGTTTGCTTTATATTAAGTTCATTATCCAAACCCCCAGAAATTGAATTGTAATCTAGAGATAACATCATACTACATCTTTTTAGTGCAAAACATTGCCATCATGACAGCAGAGTTAAATGTATACAGGTGCATCAATGTATGATGTATTAAAGACTTTAGCTGAGTGTCTTGTTTCTCTGGTAGGAAAGAAGTGATCCTCAGTGTAGTACTTTTAAAATAGACTGACAAAGCAGAATTCAATTTTCTCATAAAGCACTATGTTACAACATCATTAAAGGTAGGCAAGAGATACCTGCATATATCTACCAAGAATTCATTTTGCACAAGAAAGCAAACAGCATGTTTGCCTGCATGTGTCTTTGGAAATGCCAGTTTTGATGTGTAGAGCTGTCTGCAGTTAAGATCTCCAATATTTGGGCTTCAGATGTTAAGGTAACTGTTTCTTTAATTGCTCCTTATTCCAGATCTATTGTTTTGACCCTGTCCAAAACAGTGAAGAAAGAAAGGGACATTTGACTAGCTATCCCGATGTTTGTGGTTTTTATTTTTTTTTCATTCCTCTGCTCAGTAACTTCTCTGTAGTTTCTAGCTTTCTTTTAACATATAGTCTTTGTGTTTTTTAACAAGAGGGATGCCTTATACAAAGTGATAATTTTTAAATTGTCTTACATAAAGTGTTAAAGATACAACTGTGAAGTACGAGCTGTGTGCTGCTTTGGTACAAGATAGCTTTTTTGCACTTCCTTTGGGGTGGTTGTCCACCTCTCTTAAACCACAGAGTGTAAATGACTGTTCAGACTATTTGCATAACAAATCTGTGGCTCTGAGTCTAATGAGTAGCTAATATGTGGTTTATTAAGCAGCTTTTAAAAATCTAAAATCTTTGTTAAAACATCTCAGTCAATTTCAAAGAAAGGAAAAATTTTATTGTCTTCCTTTTGGGAGAGGAACCCTCAATGTGTTCTAATCATGCTTATAATGAGCCAGCGTTTAGCTCTTCATTTATTTGTTCATGAAATACTGCATGATTCAACTTGATCCCCTTAGTAAAGCCCCCTTACTACCTGCAATCATTGACATAAAAGATTTTATTATGGCAGTCTTTTCTTAAATGGGGAAAAAAAAAAAGTGCCCTTTGTTGGTTATCATAATTATGGGGAATGTAAAAATAATTTAAAGAGTTGATAATGTAACTGATATAGTATTGTAAGGCTGACATCTTTTGCTGGAATTTCACTTTTCCTATGGGAGATGTATGCATATATCTCAAAAGCAAATCCCAGGGTTTATTAGTTCCTTTATAGATGTTTTTTATGACTGTTTACAGCTGGTACCTTACAGAAAAACCCACTCAAGTTTGAAATTTCTAGATATTACACACATTTAAAAGCTGTATGACTTTTAAAAAAATCTTTACTTTTAAATTCTGAGCACTGGGAACTGTGATAACTGTTCATTTGATGTGTTGAATCTTACAGAGTTGTTCTTTGCCTTTGAGCTCAAGTTTATGTATTATGCACTTTATTTTTTGAGAAATTTATGCATCATAGAATGTGTCTGAGAGGGGTACTCTGGAGAGCTTCCTAACAGTAATTCTTTCCAAAGGTGGAAAACTTCATAATTGTCATCAGATACATTTAAATAATGAACGGTTTAGTTTTCTAAAATGCTTTTAATGTTTTGTTGTTAACAGGTCTGCAGGTGATAAGGAATTCACCATGAATGGGCAGCTGGATTTAAGTGGGAAGCTGATCATCAAAGCTCAGCTTGGGGAAGATATTAGGAGAATTCCTATTCATAATGAAGATATCACCTATGATGAATTGGTGCTAATGATGCAGAGAGTTTTTAGAGGAAAGCTTCTGAGCAATGACGAAGTCACAATAAAATACAAAGATGAAGGTAATACTTGATTACTGCTGTTAAGGCTTAGTTCCTTCTCTTGCTCTAATATAATCTATCTATGGACAGAAACTCTGAAATTCACCTCTTCAGAATTGTCAAAATTCATTGGCAATTACAAGTGATTTCTTGTGAAATTCTTTGAGTCAGACAATAGAAGCTGTATCTCTTGTGGTTATGCTGTCTTAACATAGCTGGTCTTTCAGAAGTAATGGAGGAAATACTATCTGAATGTGCATTTTTTGCTGTTACAGGAAGCTGGTGCTATCACAGTTTTCTGTCTACTCATTCTCTTGCGTTTTCAATGATAAAGTGGGTTTGGAGTAGAGGAGTGAATAAACACGTATGACTTAAAGCAAGCTCTTACAAGTCTTGGAGAACTTAGCTTCTGTAATAGTAATTCTTAATTATGTTTTTCCACATCAGTAAAGATTACAAGATGCTTTTAACCCAAAGTATTTATTAAAAATAATCTTTTGCTTGAGTAATGTTTGAATCTGTTGGACATTGGTTGTTGCAAAGAAAATCTTGATCATTAGTGTTAAATGTAACCTTAAGAAGAGCTTCGGCAGAATGAAAAGGGCCTTGTTTGAGATGTGTAGAGAGTTGTAGATTGGAGAGTTTTCCTCTTGGAATGTCAGATGAGTGATAGTCATAAAATGAAAGTCAGAATGAAGTAATAAAATCCACAGTCTTTTAGCCAGTTCAAAGGCTGTGTGATGATTCTGCTGGTGTACAGTAGAAAAGATACATTACTGAAGCTTTCAGGTTCTTAATAGCACTGACTGTGGTCCTGAAATAACTTTTGTTCGTACATCTAGGCTATAAAATTTCACTTTGATTGACTCTGAGACAGTTTTTTTGGGTTCATGAAGCTTTTGAGAAACACTGCTCAACAAAATTGATACGCAGTGAAGAGCTAATATTTTGGGTCTTGATTGCTAGTGGGAGATTGCTCAGTGGATTTGTGGTAGTATTGGTTTTCTTCTTACCACATTATCAATTTCTTTTTTCTTTCTGGAATGAGGAAAGGTGAAAGTAAATAGATGGGTGCTTTTTCATTTGGTTAAATCTTCTAATTCCTGTTCTTTAAGTATAGTTCCCTGGTTTTGTATATGCTTCTGTCTCTGTCTTCGTTTAAAGAAGATAATTACAGTCTCCATGCACCATTATGGTTTCATTCTTCTGTTGTCTTTCACAGCCTAGAGACCTCCTACTGTTAATTTTAGCTTTCTCAGAATGTGCTACTTCTCCACTGAGACGTGAAATTTCAGTGTGTGTTGTTCTGGCTGATCATCATTACTTAGAAGGTTTAAACATTGTTACTACCAGAGGAGGTTGCAAGTGATTAAGGAAAAAGTTAACAGAACTAGGCTTCAGTTTGATTGTCAGATGAGGACTCTGGTATTCTTGACTTTTGTTTCAAGTAATATAGAATTCTTCTTTAAATCTTTTTCAGTTGTTAGAAGCATTGAAATGTATACATTGTAGCTATTTCTGTTTTGTTATTTATCCCTCCAGATCTGGAGGAATGTCTGTCCTCATCTGTTGTGAGGAGGTATATTAAGGTGGTCTAAGGATTTCCACTACTTCTACAACCTCAGTCTGAGCCTTCTCAGAATTCATGTACATGCTCTTTAGGTGTTTAGAAGAATGCTTAATCTATACCTCTTGGCTTTGTTTCTTGTTTCTGTAGCATGTGAAGCTAGTGATCTATGGGCCTGGATGTGGGATTTTCTACTTAAAATTTTGGCAAAATACCATGGCTTTGTATCTTCATCACACTGTCATGATCCTTGAATCTTAACACATTTGGGGTTTTTCATTATTTTTTTTTTTTTTTTTTTTTTCCAAACTTGTATGCTTAACTGGGGAGGCTAGAAAACTTTAAATCCCAATCCTTTTGTCTCTGGATTTGTAGCCTAAGATAGTTGAAAGCGTATTCTTAGGTTATATTTAGGTTACATGACACTTTTGTTAATTACTGTGGAAAAAAGTTTGTGTTAGGTTACTGCCTTGTAGAGTTAGATTTTATATTCAAGTTGGGCATCTTTCAGACTTCTGAACTAAGGAAATTGCTCTACGAGATGTGAAAACATTTTCATGTACTGCTTAAGGTTCTTGAATCTGTAGTAAAACCTGATGTGTGAAAAAAGCCCCAAACCCAAGCAAACCACTGAGGACTGCCAGCAGTGAATTTACATGAACCAAAGAGTAAAACTGCATCTTAAGTACACCGTGTTACTGAGTTTCATATGTTAAAGGCCCTATGGAGCTAATAATAGAAACTTTACTTTTCTTTAAAGTTAGGCTTAAATTTCAAACTATTGTCTAATGTGTGGTTGGCCTGTTCTTTTTTGTTCTTGATCGCCTTGCAGTAGAAGTTGGTGTCTTTGTGTCAGAGTTAATAATGAATTATTAACGCATACTGCTAATCAGTAATGTCTCTACCTTTGGTAAACTTACCAAGGTGAAGTAAAACTACATTTTTAATTTGGTAAAATTGCATTTTTCCCCCAAGTGAAATAGGGAAAAAAAAAAAAAAAAAGAAATATAAGGGAGATAAAGCTTTTTTTTCAGCTTGCTATCATGTGTGTTACGACTATTTGTACTGAAGCATTCATTTATTTGACTAAAACTTTGACTATAACTTTTACACAGTTGAAGCTTTGTCACCATAAGGAATAGCTCAGAATTTTCAGGCAGTAATTTGTAATTAAAAACATGTTTCTGCGTCTGTCCCCAAAGCCTCCTGTAACAGCATTTTAGACAGGAACATTGATAGCTCGGAGTCAGCTTTGTTCCAAGCTATATGTCTTCTAACACTGTTGCTTCTGAACGTGAAGCTTCACTAGATAAGGTCTCATCTCAGCTTCCAGTCGCCAAGCTGTTCTAGATGGAAGTGGTCCTGTTGTCCCTTCTCTTTTCCATGTTTACATGTCTATGCATGTTTTCCTGATAACGCTTTCCCACTCTTTGTGCTGCTTAATTTGTATTCATTTAACCTTTTAATGATCTGTTGCATATGTTAAACCAGCAGAAAATCTGTCCTGCCAAAGAGAATGGTCGTGTTTTATCTGTAATCTTGTTGAGTAAGTAAAGATGTTAATGTGGACTTGTCTTGACTGAGTATAAAAATTGTCAAAGACCAGACTTAGTGGTGGCTTGGTGTCTCCTTTGAGTATTAATAATATTAAAGGTATTCAGTGCTTTATGCATAACCCCTTGTATCTTAAGAATAAAGGGTCCCATAGAGTTCTAATGCAGTTCCTGTGACTGATGGCAATGTGCACAATTAGGATGCATTGGTATGGGAGTTCCTCTGAAACCTGGCACACAAAAATAAATGACTAAGTGTTGAGGCCTCATGATTTGAGGGAAAAGTTTTATTCTGGCTAGTTTGACATCTTCATATCTTCATTCCTATTTGTGTGTAAAGCTGATAGACATTTCTACTGTACATTTTTACACTGGAACTTTACTATCATTCCTGTGTTAAAATTCAGTCTTGCACCTCAGTGTTCTGAGTAAAACCTGAGAAAATGTTCTAGTCACTTAAAATCTTCCCTTGGTAGTGTGTGTGTGTTTCATATTTTAAAAATTGAATTGGGATTGCCTTGTGCCATGTACCTTCACCCTCTTGTCTGCACATGTACAGCACAGTTTGGAGCCAGTTGAAACAGGCATATAACTTAACTGGCAGCATAATTCTTGCTGGTGTTGGACTGTGCAAACTTGTAGCTCCACTATTTCATCCTGTATGTAAACAGACAAGGATGATGAGTTCTATGAAACTTTCAAAGGGATAATGTCAGAAGGTTCCCTTTTGGAGCCAGCCATGCTTCTGTCTTACCTTCTGTGCATAAGTTCCCAGCACACTGATTCTTGGGCTAAAATAATAAACTTTTTTCCTAGTAACTTCAGAATCAAATAGGGAAAATTATTTTTGAGTAATGAAGTAAAACTTCTACCCTACCCTGAAGGTCAGTAGTTAAAAGGCTTTGCTTTTATTGTAACTTTTTTCATGTTCTTTTCAGATGGAGATCTTATAACAATTTTTGATAGCTCAGATCTTTCCTTTGCAATTCAATGCAGTAGGATACTTAAGCTGACATTGTTTGGTAAGTATAGAAGCTTGTCTCTTCTTTTAATAATTTTTATTAAAATTCTGGCAGTGGACTTCACTGGAAGGTACTAAAAACTTTCAGTTTTCACCTTAGAAAAATGAAATCAGTAAATTAAAAATACTGTCTTAATACATGATACTCATTTCTCTGTTTTATATGACATCTGAACTTAGGGAAACGGAAACTATTTCTCTTTATAAGCTTGCTTAAAGTATGTTATGCATATTGTATATATACACAGACACACACACATGTGGTTTTTTTTCTCAATGTTATTTTCCATATTAGCTCCACTAGCATTTGTGATGCTTTCTTCACAAGTGTGTGAGAAATCTAATATGATGGTCGTGCTGCAGTGTTACCAGTACACTGCTAAAAACTAACATTAATTGCTTAAAGCTGAATAGACTTCAACATTTATCTGTAAGCCTTTGTGTAAAATAGTCCTTTATTTTCAAGCTACTATTGATAAATTAGCATATAGTTCCAAGGAATACCAAGCAGCTATTAACTTGGACACTGACCTTATTCATGAACTGCAGCAGTTGTGTGTACTTCGCATTAATTCTAAAGGCACTTTCTAAAGGGACAGCTTTCCACAACCAAGTATGATATTTGTATTGGTCAGGGTCTGTTCCTGGAAACGAAGAAACAATGCAGAAGACTTTACTCTGCAGTTCTGGTACTGTGGATTATGCTGAACTGAGATAATACTAAAGGAACACTAAACTCCAGAATGAGTTCAGTCTATGTTGACTAAACTTTAAAGTTTGTCACTTTAAACTCCATGGAGGATGGTGATGCTACAAGCAAGTAAAAGTTGGGAATTTTTTTTTTAACTGGATTTCAGAATTTTACTGCTGACTTAAATTTATCTAATTGCTGTTTTGCAGTGAATGGACAACCAAGACCCTTAGAATCTAATCAGGTGAAATACCTGCGTCGAGAGCTGATAGAACTTCGCAATAAAGTCAATCGTTTATTGGACTGCTTAGAGCCACCAGCTGAGCCGGGGCTTTCCACTAACCTGCCTGACAGTGGTAGGCAGCCTGGCAAAGCATTGTTTGGTTTGATTTGCAGAGTTGGGTGTTGTTTAACAAAGTCAAAAGTGAAGTATTGAATATTGGTTGTGATCATTTGTAATTGTTGCGTGATGGTTCAGAACATAATTTTTAATGCTTTCTATTTGAGAGACAGAATTTTTTATGCAAATTACCTGAAGTAGAGCACCAAGCTAATTTGGGAACAAAACTAAAGTCTTGAGTTTCTGTGCCATGTATGAAAATGCTGTAACTAACACTTGTGAGTCGCAACAAAAGAGTTCTTGCTTCCAGCTTAGCACTCCCACTGCTTACTCTGGGCTAGCTCTGGTGCTTATCTTGTCATGTTGCTGAGAGAGTTTGATTCATTGAAACAGTAAAAAGTTAATTCAGCGAAAATTATATCTACTTGCTTTGCCAGGTTAGGAAATTGAATCCGCACATTTTGAACTCAGACCAGCATCAGAGCTGTCTCAGGGTAAGCAGCGCAAGTGTGCAGGAAGGGATGGGAAAGGGTTATAGGGGGAGGGCAGAATGGGAAAGGATTCTCCCAGTTATGAGGCACTGATCTCCTACCTTAGGGCTGTTGTACTGTAAAAATTGTACCTCTGTGTGCTTAGCTACAGATTCTGGGTAATCTGGGCACAGGAAATAACGACACAAAGTCATGGAGTACAGCATTCTGAGTAAAGAGGTGAACCAAGAACTCCAACCTTTCTTTTAGGAAACGCTGCTTTTGTATTTTAGAGTGTGAACAGAGCTAGCCAGCCCAAACCCTGTCTGCGCTTGTTTTTCAGAGAAAATGTGGCACCCTACTATGTAAGGGGTTTCTGAGTGCTTCACTGCTAGGTGTACAATTGCAAAACGGTAAACTTTACCTGTCAGTTTAGGAAGAATTCAGGAAGATGGGGGTAGAAGAAAAGAAGCTGCTATAATAAACTGGAACCTATACTATAAGTTACCTTAAGTTTGAATTCTCTGTAGGCAAGACATACCACAACAATATTTTTGAAGCCAGGAGCCTTGTATCTTAGAATTGAGGGTGATACAAGGTGCTGATACTCCGCAGTGTCAGTGTATCTTCAAGTAACTGTGTAATTAAACTTGAACGCTCTGATTCATCACAGTTTGAGATACAACACTGATTCATCACTATTATATTAACATAAGCATTTCAAAAGTTAAAATATTCCCTCACCCTCCAAACTATGCAATTAAAAGTTGCTATAGTACAGTGCATACATATGATTGTATTTCAAATCTTGGGAATTCATAATGGGGCATTTTGTTTTGTAGATGCTGTAGATGGGAGGGAAGAAAAGCCTGCTGCTGCTGACTCTGGTGTTAAGCCATCTACTCAAGTCATAGCGGCAAGCATGTCTGCATTTGATCCGCTGAAGAGCCAGGATGAAATCAGCAAGAATGTCATGTCAGCATTTGGCTTGACAGATGATCAGGTGTCAGGTAAGAATATGTCTTACAAAAAGGAAATCAAAACCTGTTTGTAATCAGTGACTTGAATCTTGATTTGTAACAAAGCATTTTATATTAAGCTGTCTTCTGTATTCACTATTTCTTTTCGGAATTCCAAAACGTGGTATGTTTAGGTGTTGTAACTGTGTTTGGTAACTGTTGTATACAAAATGTTAAAATATTGCTTTTGCTTTTAGCAGTGTGTTTTAGCTTGGAGTAGAAAATGGCTTACTTATTTTACTAAAAAAATATAAATAATTATTTAAATCTATTGTGTAGACTAACTTAATTGGTATCTGCCCGTGATAGGAAAACAGTATCCACTGCTCTGTTTTGGGTTTGACCTTACAGTTCATGTTCTTGGCTTGTGTTTTGCTGTGTGGGTCAGTTGGAATGTTTTGTATGACCCTGCCTTTTCTCTGTTCCATTTCAAAAGCAAATAGTGTTAACTTTTTTTATTCTTAACAGAAAGGAATAATATACTTGTCTGAACTGTGTTTATTCTTGAAGAGCTGCATGACCGCTGGCCCTACCTAGTAGTAGAATGCTAAACATAGAAAAACTGGTTATACTAAACTGAATGCAGTCAATTTAAGACAGGATAACTGAAGTTAAAAAAGCAATGTAGAATATAATTGGGAGTGATGCAGAATATAGAGAAGTGATTTTTCACAGGATGTGTGGGTCTGGCAAAGTTCCGTGTAGCATTGAAACCTGAAGATAAAACTGCTTTTAGCTAATGGGATGTGCTGTGTACTCTGAACTTTAGAACAAGTAAATTTTATGTGATGTATGAAGTAATGATGCAGGTGGGTGAAGGAATAGCAACTGGAGCTTCTTTCTGCAGTATAGCTGCCTTGGCAAAAGTGTGTGGTGGTAGGAAAGGATCTGCCCTGTGTGATTGCAACTGTGCAGGATCCAAAGTTGTACCCACAGACAGAGTAGCTGTCTTCAGGTTGGGGTGATGGTCTGTGGATCAGGCCTATAGCATGATCTGTTCCTCTATGGCACATTTTTTGTGTTGTCACAACACAGTTATTTCACATACCAAGTAAAGGTTTGATGGTTTTTGAAAACTTACACTGGGTTGTCTCTGAACAATGAAGTGATGGAGCAGAGTATGCAGTACAACTAGCTTAAAACTGGAACTTACTGTTGAAGGAGTGGGTTTGTCTTGGTACAAAGCCTTAGTGCCACTTCATGTTTCGAGCACAGCTTCAGTGGTGCTTCAGTGGTACTTCAGTGTTTATGTGTCTCCATAAATTTTTCTGATTGAATGGGCTTGACCATGCTTTGAATGTACAGAGAACTTCACAGAGGATTAAGCAGGATATAAGAAATCCCATTTCTAAAGCTATAATCTTGCAGTTATGTATATAAAGGCAAAACGAGAAGTAGGCAGATTTTATTCCTTTTCTCCCTAATAAGGGTACCATGAAAACACAATTAATGGCTTGTTGGATGTGTATTTATATTGTGTAGATATAATGTTCTTGAAAGTGACCTTGCAGCAATTCTAGTGCTTGTGCTTAACTTTAGGCATGTATTTTAAAGTAGTGTCTCATAGGTAGGATTCATGTAGCTGGGAGCTGAGAAGATCTGTGTGGACCACAGTAAAACTAGTGCATTTGAACAGTTTCGCGCAGCCTTTCACCTTTGCTCCAGATGAGAAAGTATAGGTGTGTAGGTGCATATGCTGTCCAAACATAGCAAGTCTTCAGTGGACATATGCAAGGTTAATGCTTGAAGCAGCGGAAAAAGCATGTTATGGAAGGGTTTATCCCACAAATGGTTAGGTTCCTTGGAAGGATGAAATTTGAGTTGCCTAAAGACAGGTTAAAAATTCCCCCCCATATATTCACAGGAGAGTTTAGGTGTTGCAGATATGTGCAGTTCTAGCTTGGGTGTGACTCTCAGATGGAAATCTATGGAAAACGGAAAAAAAATGTTAAAAACTTTGCAAAGAAATGGTCTTGTGCGAGTTTTAATTCAAACTCTGTTAGTTTGACTTGCTGTATGTTGTCCTTGCTCCGCTAGGACCACCCAGTGCCCCTGCAGAAGAGAGATCAGGGACACCGGACAGCATCGCTTCCTCCTCTTCTGCAGCCCACCCACCTGGGGTTCAGGCACAGCAGCCGCCCTACCCTGGCACACAGCCACAGACTGGTCAGGTAGAAGGTAAGGAGCATGTTTTCTGCTGTGTAAAACATGAATGATGGTGTCTGAATCTGAGGGATCAGCAGTTATAACTTCGTATTCGTAGCCCAAAGTCAATACCAAACTACAAAACTACAAACTACAAAATCATCTGTTCCAATAGGCAGAAAAGCTTTTTTTCCTGGAGTGCTGTTCCGCATAGAAACAGCAGATGGAGCAATAGCTTAATGTAAATGTAGGTTATATAAGGTGAAGAGGATTTTCGTGGTACTGTTTTCTGCTTGTATCTGTGCTGCACGATGCAGCTGAAGATCGTAGTTCCTGTCATGCTCTGTGTGTTGAATCAAGCTTTTACTCAGCTAGCAGTTTGTTGGCTTGTCTTCTGTAAATTAAAAATGTTGTTTACTCTTCATTTCTAACCAGAGCCACTGTTTCATTGCTTCTTTATGTACAGCTCTGTGCTAATCAGGTTAAAGCTTGTGACTATCTCATTGCTTTATAGTTTTTCTGTGTAACCCTTGAGAGCCTCAGCTGGTTCTCCTTTAAGGTTTAAGGTCTTAATTCTGGTATGCAGATTCCTTTGTACTATGCCCTTTTACATGTTTTTTTTCTTCTAAAAATAAACCTGTTCAGAGGTTTGCTATGTTTGGGCATCATTGTTCTACTGATCTTTTTGAAGAGCACTGAGCCTTCAGGTCTGCATAGTTTTGGAGGAAACTGTCTGTGGAATGACTTTGATATTTCTACCTCAGTATGAAGTACAATGTAAAGTTGTTTCTGTGCTACTGTAGAAACAAGTGGCAGCCCTCTGATGCTTTCTGTACTGATGTAACACTGAGACACTTGAGAAGCATTACTGAGGAGGATCACAGTATCCACAGTCTCTTTGAATGTATTGGCTGAAGGGCACCATAACATTCTGATATTCTTGCAAAGCATTTGAACATTTCTTAGTTACGGACAATATGTAAAGCTGATAAAGCACTTATTTTGCTGCTTTCAGCTTTGGGTCTTTTGTTTTTTGTTTTCTTCCGTATGAACTATTCAGGTGGTATGAGGAGACATTTTTGTAGCTTAAAGATACAGTTCTTCTGTCAGTAACAAGAAAGCTTAATGTTCAAAAAATATATGCCCTCAGTTACTGAACTTGCATTTTATGTGTTTAGTCTTTTTACTTCCATATAGTCACGTACGAGGTTTTAAGTGTCGATGTTAAAGTAGACTGAAACAAATGCAATGCTCTAAAGCACTACCAGCACTAGGTTGGAATCCTGACTGGCTGCTAACATCAGGGAAGGGAAAAAATGCTTGTTTCAGCAAAACTCACCGTACTTGGGAAAGAAGTTGTCTAGGCTTATGTTTCAGAGTAGATATAATGATTTTTCTGAACTTGGCTTGAGGAAAGTAGAGTGCTTTTTTTTTTTTTGTATTTTAAACACTGACCTGTGCTATGTCTTTGCCCAAGTCTTTTTTTATTTTTAGGTAGAAGTACAACCGCAATAATTGTGAAGGTTTTGGTCTGCAGCTTATGCAGTTCTTCTTATTGCCACAGAACATGTTAAGTATTGATTAGATTCACTCTATGAATAAAATAGGTTCAGTTCTTGAAGAGATCAGAAGTCATTATTGCACTTTGTTCATCAGCAATACTAGTGGCAGTGCTTAGGCTGTGCCTTTATGCACGTGGTAAATAGTGGTCTCTTGCCAAAGCTGGGCAGTATGTGTGTAATTATCAACCTGAGGTTTGGTTTTTAATTAACTAAGTTGCTTTTACCCAAAGTGTTCAAAGACTTTACTTTGAAACAGGGAGTAGCTTTCCATACTTCACTGTCTGATAGCATCTTAGTCCAGTGGTAATTTGGGGACCTGTGCTGTCCCATGAGAACCAGTGCAGGACCATGGACCAGCCAGAACTTTGGCCAAGTATTGAGGGTTAGTTTTCAGCAGGATGGTCTGGTTTTCAGTGGAGCATGTTCTTGTTATAAACTAGTTTTAAAATACTAGTTCACTTCTGAAAAAAAAACAGAATACCCCAAGTTGTGCTTCTGCCCCATCTTCCCAGTATTTGCTGAGGAAACTTCAGGGGAAAAAAAGAGGCTTATGAAAGGTGGAAGCAAGGACAGGCGGCCTGGGAAGAATACAGGGATGTTGTCAGGGAAGTTAGGGACCAGGTTAGGAAAGCTAAGGCCCAGTTAGAATTGAACTTGGCTAGGGATGTTAAAGGTAACAGGAAGGGATTCCATAGTTATATTGCAAATAAAATACAGACTAGGGGCAACGTGGGCCCTTTCCAGAAGCTATAAGGAGAACTGGCTACCCTGGATTTGGAGAAGGCTGAGGTTCTTGATGACTTCTTTGCCTCAGTCTTCACTGGCAAATGCTCTGACCACACCATCCAAGTCTTGGAAGGCAGACACAGGGACTCTGAGAATGAAGGCCCTAGGCCCACTGTAGGAGAGGATCTGGTTCGAGACCATCTTAAGAACCTGAACGTGCACAAGTCCTGGGACCTGATAAAATCCATCCACGGGTCCTGAAGGAGCTGGCGAATGAACTGGCTAAGCCACTGTCCATTATATTTAAAAAATCATGGCAGTTGGGTGAAGTTCCCGATGACTGGAAAAAGGGAAATAAACCCCCCCATTTTCAAGAAGGGGAAAATGAATGACCTGGGGAATTACAGACCAGTCAGTCTGACCTCTGTGCCTGGCAAAATCTTGGAGCAGATTCTCCTGGAAGGC
>WYDI02033327.1:29182-42330 GCA_009867235.2 Psittacus erithacus | reverse complement strand
GAAAGACTGTTACAAGAGATGGAGCTCAACATCATGGACCGGATGGACTCAGCAGCTTTATAGGGATTGGTCCATGCTCTAAGGAATGATCTCTCTCTCTCTCTGTGCATGTGTGGATGTATGTATATATGTGTATTTATATATATATATGAAAGTGGTATATTGAAAATGTGGGATCTGAGCATGACGTGAATGGTATGGAATAAGGGGTAGATACTGTCTTGGGTTCGGCAGCAGCAGTCATTTTTCTCCTTCTTAGTAGCTTTTGCAGTGCTGTGGTTTTGACTTTCACACTGGGAACAGTGCTGATAACACCAATGTTTTTAGTTGCTGCTCAGTAATGTTTACTCTGACCAAGGACTTGCTGAGTCTCAAGCTCTGCCAGGGAAGAGAGGAAGCCGGGAGAAGCAGAGACAGGACACCCAACCCAAACCAACCAAAGGGGTATTCCGTACCACAGCAAGTCATGCCCAGTATATAAACTAGGGGCAGTCCCCCGGAAGGGCTAGATCGCTGCTTGTGTTGGGCTGGATATCTGTCGGCGGGTGGTGAGCAGTTGTATTCTCTTCCCTTGTTATTTCCCTTATCATTATTATTATTGGTGGTAGCAGTAGTGATTTGTGTTATACCTTAGTTACTGGACTGTTCTTGTCTCAGTCCATGGGAGTTACATTCTTTTGATTCTCCTCCCCATCCATCTGGGAGCGGGGGGCGAGTAAGAAAGAGACTGCATGGTTCTGAGTTACAGTTGAGCTTAAACCATGACAGGCTGAAAGATGAAAAAGACAAGACTTTCAAGTGAAAAGACAAGACTTTCAAGTGACCAGCCCCAGAGCTGGAGCCAGAATTTCAGGAGCAGTCTGTCCTTAGTGGCTCCCTGCTATTTATCATCACCCAAGCAGCTTTGAAGACTTCTTTTGAGGATGCAGCCATGTATTCAGATGCTCAGGCAGGAAAAAAGTTGTGGAAAGGTCTGGACGCAGGAAAGCCACTGGGGAAAACAATTCTCGAATCAAAAAAAGCTAACAGGTAGAGTCTTCTGTCAAGCACAACTTGTTTACAAGTGAATGGCACAGCACTGGCCAAAGCTAGCTCATTTTCTGAGCCACTACCAAACTTTTTGTGACATTACAGATGGAGCCAACAGGAAAGCTGCACAGGCTTTAGTGCCTCCAATCCAACAAACATGTAAGCACATGCGCAACTTGAAAGGAACAGCTGGGAGGTCTGAGGGACAGACTCCAGTGCTGGAAGTCTGTAGCAGCAGACTGTGTATAGCTACAAAGGCTTTTATCTGCTGGAAGCCCAGATGATGCTAGGAATGAAGTCTGCATCCTTTTAGGGCATTGCAACAAGACAGGCACTACCCATCAAAGAAGGTGGGGTGGGGGAAGGAAGTGTTTAAGACAAACTAGGATAGAAACAGCATGAAACAGGAAAATAAACACCATGGGCCCTGGCATTGAGACAGCCTAATCTTTCCACACTCCCTAAAGCTGTATAGATCTTGGAACAAGAGAGGGTGACTGAGGAGGCATTAAGGCATTTCACAGGTTATGTACACCATATAGACATTATACTTTAATGGCCTATGTGGATAGCCATCTTGAGCTGAGCAAGAACAAAGAGGTTTGGCAGGTAATGTGAGACAAAAAAAAAGGAAACTGGAACAAATGCAGCCAAAGAAGAAGAGCACCACATAGGCAGTGCATGTGGGGGGGTGTTTAGTTATTTTTTTTTTTCCTCTCTCCACTTGCTAGAAGAATGACTTCTCTAGCTTGGGTTTGTTCACACTTCGCATTTACTGAGCACTGCGCAACCCCATGGACACAATCAATTACGAAGTTCTAGACTGACCTGCAGTAACAGACCCACACCAACCAGGCACTATCCGATAGTATCGATTAACAGAGGGACCTTGATAATAATAATCTATTGCTTGTTAGTGGCCTAGGAATCCTTCTCACCAGGTAGTTCAACTATATCATAGATGAAAGAAAGAGCAAACCTCATGCAAAAACTTGCTTCTCTGCCAAGTAAAACAGAAAAGTAAAACCAACCGCAAACCATTTCTTGCTCCGGATTATACCATTCCTTATGGTTTTGCATCCTGATTTTTCCCAGCAGAAGTTTGTAAGCTATCCCTGTGTGTTCACCTACTTTAAAGGCAGACACAGAAGTGGTCTGATACTTGGGGTTTCCAGATCGCAGCACAATATCAACGGAAATAATTTTCAAAGAGACTATTTCAGTGTCTTTGTTTAGTTTAGATTAAGCACATAATTAACTCAACTGCCTGAGCAAACGGAGAAGAAGGCTCTGCAATCAAAGATCTACAGAATTGTCAACCATGAGAATTCACAAGTCAGGTTCTGAAGCAACCATGAAACTGGCTCAGAAATAAAAATCATTTGCCTCTGGCTCTCCCTTTCCTCAAGCTGCATATATTGGAAATCTAGCACTGGGCAGAAGTGAGGGCATGAACCCAGGGCACAGTAGCGTGTCCAGACCCGTTTCCAGAAGGCACAGCTCGCCCTGTTCCCTGAAAATGAGCAGGTGCAGGAGGAGCTGCAGTTGCCATGATGCACTTGAACATCTCCAGCCACCTTGGGGTAATCACAGACTCTGATTTTTCTGACCAAGGCAAAGTTTCTCCTGCAGTTCTGGTTACCATGACCACTTCAGCTGGGCTCTCACAATTCTCACAACCAGTATCACAAGACTGGGCAACTCCACATGTTGCAGCTCTGTGTTCCTCACCCCTTGCAGCTTCCTGGCTCATTTGCAGGTATTTATTCCAAAAGCAAAACAGCACAGCAACAGCACCTCTTTGAAGAAAGCTGTGTGAAGTCCTAAAGTTAAGTGTCAACAGCTGCATCAACTTAGCAGCCACATAATTTGCAACCTGTATTTCTCAGCCTCCCTGCTACTTTCTTACAGTGGAGAAAGCACATCCAAACCCTTCCTTACCCCCTGGTTTCTATCATACTAAACCAGAAGAGTAGTGTCAGCAGAAGAAAAAAATACATGCAATAATGTTAATAACATCTCAACCAAATAAGAGGTAGAAGAGATGAGACTTCTCAACTCATTCCTAGGCTGGCTGTGAGCAAGCAGCAACAGCACAAAGACTTAAAAAGCACAGTTACACAAAAGACTGGAGATACGAATAAAGCTGTCCATCTCCAAACAAGGGAAGAGAGGAATGCAGATGCCCTGCCTGCATTTAAGGACTGCTGTTCTATTCCCTGCAGTGTGCTCCTCCACCAAGACTGAGCTGGGGTAGAAGCACTTTTGGCATCTGCTCTGAACTACTGTCTCTGCTCTTGCTGGGCTGCACCTCCCCTTCTGCCCCTTCCTTTCTATCAAGGGAAACTGCATTAAGGTATAGGACCTGCTTTAGGATGCAGATGAAAGGTTCAGGCATCAGCTGAAACTCCCATGCCCCCTAACCAAAGGTTCTCACACCTTTGTATAGCAAGCTATACTGCAATAGCAGGTCTCACCCATTCCTAAGCAAACACCACTTCCTCTGCCCAAACTAGCATCTGCCTGTAGAAGAGGTACCCCAGGCCAGAGGGCAATCTTATGCCTGGTTGTGGTCTCACCAGACAGACACAGCGACACATGCTTCTCTCTGGTGCATTTAGTTCAGAGAGGACCATCCCACCCAACACACGGACAACATATAGACTGTTCTGCTTGCCTGGTGTGACACTGCATGAACAATGGTGCATGGTGCTAAACTCCATCTGGTTGCAAACACAAAGGCACTTGCAAAAGGGACTACACTAGCCTGTGGAGGTCCCTGCAGGAAGCTGTGCTGACCCTCACCTGGTATCAAAGGAAGGAAAATAGAAAAAAACCAAACAAACCCTTCTCCCACCCCAAAAAAAAAACCAACCAACCAAAAAAAAACCCCAAACAAATAAAACCCCCAGAAAAACACTCCCCTAAAAAAACCCCTAAGACTTCAAAGAAACAAACACAAACAAAACAAAACGCCCCAAAACAACAAAAACAACAAAACAAAAGAACAAACACCAAAACAAAACCCCACTTTTCCCAGTGCAGAGGATGTCCCCAGTGCTTACTTCTCATTCTCTTGTACTTCACAGTGCCCCTGCTTTGCACAAGTGAACACACCTTACTTAGCTATTATTCTTACCTGCCTATTACAGAAGTCAGATTAGACACAGAGGCCCAGCCTGCCCTGGGCTCCTGCAGGGCATCTGAGCCAGGGTCAGTGAGCAGATATGCAAAGGTTCAGTGCCTCTTATGGATCTTGCTAAATAAGAGGACAGGGGTCTCCCCAGGCCAGGTCTAAATGAACTTTGGACATGTCCTTAGCTCCTACAGCTAGGAAACTGTCCTGAGGGCACAGGCAAAGGTACGGGTTGCATGGAGCAAACATATGTGTCTGGGTAGAGCACACTTACCCCACGACCCAGCCCATGCTCTCGCTGCTGTGACATCCGCCTGAGCAGCCAGGCTGGCACCCTGCACACCAGTCCGTCTCACCTGGGAGAAGTTCAGCCCATTGAGTGGGTGGCACTGCTCCTCCACTCTCTCCACAGCGCCTGTTTGCTTCCTCAGCCGCTCTGCTTCCTGGGCCAGGTACAGATCCAGGACAGGCACACCTCGTGACTTGATGTCCACCTCTGTCAGAGAGTTCACCATCAGCATCACCCACACTGGCCTTTTCCGCTCCCAGTTGCCAGCAATGGCGTTGAAGAGGTAATCTGCGTACAGTCCTTTGCCCCGCTGGTCTGGGGTCATCCAGGAAGGCATCATGAGCTTGACGTACTCCAGGTGCCGCTTGAGCCGGCAGTAGATATCGCGGGGCAGCACATCCTGAAGGTTCTCCCCCTGTGGCAGGAGCTGGCAGCTGGTGAGAGCTGAGATGGTGTAGGGGTCGGTGAGGTCCAGCTCAAAGTACACAATGTGGCTTTGCTGGAAGGCCTTCTTGGAGTTCTCTGGGATGAAATCCCAGACACGTGTGTATGGGACATGGATGGTGCCAAAAAAGTAAGACGGGGGATCTCTCTTGATGGTCCACAGGAAGGAATTCAGCTCACTTTGCTAGGGGAGAGGGAGACATAGCTGAGTAAAGATGTTTATACAGGACCACTGCAGTACAGGCCTTAAGGAAAACATGTTGCCAAGCCAACAGGTCGCCTGGCTCAGCAGCTTGCCAGCATGGACTTTTCCTGAAGTGCTTTCACTCACACAGAGTCCTCTTTGACCACTCTTTTTCCTGAGGTTAAAATTCAATTTTCATCAATTAAAAACACAATAAGGGTAGCCTTGCCTTTCTCCTCCTGAAAAGTAACACTGGGTCTTCTCAACAGCAACACCACCACAGCTCATCACCTGGGTATCTGCCAAAACCAGCAGCAGGGCACAGCCCAAGCAGGCCATGCTCCAGGCAGGAGGCTTATCGAACTTCCACCTTTTATCGACATCAGAAGCTGATATTACATTGCTGAAGCAGAGCAGGACAGCAGGGTTTCAATCACCACCCTAATGCCTCTCACCTCAGCATAGCAAGCACCTTTAATCAAAGAAATGGCTGTGACACTTAGTCAGAGGGTGCTACAGCATCTCAGGAGAATTTTCCACTCTGAGCAAGAAACCAAACAAATGAGTAACACAAAACACAGCTGGCAGGCAGACTTGCTGGAGCAGGTAGAAATACAGTTGTACAGGGATGTAGCACATGGCAGGCAGGCAGACAGCCAAGACCCATCACAGCCCAGTTCTCCACTTTCTTATGGAGCAGAGAAGTACAGGCAATACCTTGGAAAATAAGGGAAAAAATTCTGCAGGCCAAACACAGCCTGTGGTTTCAGGGCATACTCTTACAAACACAGAGGGGGAAAAAGCTTCTTTCTTTAAATTAGCTTTTTAAATCTTTCAAAAACCACAGCCATCACAAAGTCAGAATTAGACCTCAAATTTGTTCCATGGCAAAATACGCCCCACAACATCCCCAGGATTACCATAGTACAGGGCTGTGGTGAAACCCTAAGCAATCCCACAGGGCAGGAGGGCAGACAGAGCAAAATGGATCCTCCTTGCATCCTGCCAAGTAATTTTAAACCAGCAGCAGGCATGACCTCTATCACCTACAACTTGCACCCCACTGGTGCCGTGGTCCTCACTGGAGTGATAACACAAACTGTTCTGTCTCCACAGGCAGGAAAAGGTAGCCTTTGCATGTCTAAGAGGACAGGCTTCCTGATGCACTCAAAACATCTGGTCAGCCTTTAGCTGGAAGATAACTCTAACCTCAGCTTTGAGGCTAAGCGTGCATGAGTGCTGATCTAAGAAGCCTGCCCAACTGCCAAATGCAGAACAGGCTGCTTGGAGGAATTTATTGAAAGCACACCGCCTATAAATTTCTGATACTAAAGACCCAGGGTCAGAAAGGTTAATCTTAAAAGACTGCTCTGCAATGGCTCATCCCAGACAACCTTCTCCAGCAGTTCTCTACATCAAACCCAGGCCAAGATCAGGTGGCACTTCAGCAAATTGCTACCACAAGTCCAGCTTACCCACACAGACCAACAAACCAAGTATACTCTAAAGGGCTCTTCAGACACATTGAGTGCCTGAAGGATACTTCAGGCCTTGGTACCTACCACTCTGGATCCTATAGGACAGCCCTGGAATGCACTTCTGAATAACAGACCATAAAAACTCTCCTGAAGACCATGGAAAGAAGGAAGAACAAACATGATGCAGCACCCAAATGTAAATAAATACAGGGCAAAAGATGAATATTAATCTGACATAGACCCAGGAAAAACACTGAAAATGAATAAGCAAAGAGGGAAATGAGACAGGACTCACTTCTGTCATTAGTCAAAAGGATAAAATGGCGACACACCACCTGGTAAGAAATGAACTGAAGTAGTGGTCAGCCAGCTTCCAGGAGGAAGGAGCAGAAGTGCTGCTTGCTATCCATAAGCAAGCAAGAAGACAAGACACTTGGAACAGGCACTAGGTCGGGAGGTCAACACTTCTTCACTTTGCACAAGTCTGATCACGTATGAGGCACTGCACAACAAAACCACAACTGCAAGGATTTGTAAGCAACAAGCAGCCACCAGCCAGCTTAAAACGTCAATCCAGCTCCTGAATAAACCTAGCCAGAAGGCTCAAGACTAGATGAATGGTACTAGGCTTTAATGCGGATCATCAGCACTGCTCCTGACTACTGCACACAGGCAAGTTGGTAATGCTGTTGGCACTGTAGCCTTACTTTTTTTTTTTGCTTTTTAAATTCCCCCAGCTTTCACAATTGGATACTGAAAGCACAGTAATACTGCCAGCTACTAGTGGTACCACTGAGGAAATCACACACGCCACTAGGCACAGAGTAAGTAAAATCTCCCTTTAAAGAGTCTGCAGCACAGGCAGAGAAAGCAGAATGAGACCTAGCAAAACTTCTCACACAGTCCTGGAGACTGAGACCTTACAAAACAGAGCAGCTAGGCACTCTTGCTGACACTTCCACGCCAACAGGAGCAATCACGAACTTGACAACCCACCCCAAGTGCCATTCAGACCTCCGTTCTCAGAATTACTTGTCGCCAGCATGAGGGGATCAGACAACAGGCCTCAGTTTACCTTCATTTACATCTGTTTGGGATGTGCTAGTGCCTCACACTCTTTTGACAACTCCTTTTCCCTCAGGAAGCAGAAACTGGAGATCCAACACTGCTTTACCTTCATGCCAGATCCCTGCAAACAGCCTGCTGCTACTTTGCATAAGAGGGGATTGGGCAACGTCCTTGGTGTGCCTGAGCCGGTCTGTCCTTCCCCTGCTGTACCCTTCTGGCACTGCCTTGTTTCTTGTCACCTCCTGGCGTTCACACATGTTTCACTGCAGCTTCAGGGGGGAAAACCAAGGCTATAATTTCTCCCCAAGACCGTAAAAGGGAATCTGTTAAACAATGTTCTCGGTGGCTGTGAGATAGCACAGGAGCAGTGCTGAGGCTTGTTCAGCACTACAGTATATGCCATCACTGGCAGCGCCTCTCTTACTTCACTTCCCTGCTTGCATGCAGTAGATAAAGGTGCTACAACCTAATTTTCCTTTGCAGTAGGATCCTTATATACAGCTGTTACACCAGGAAGGGGTGCTTTAAAACTAGCGTAAATTACAGCCAAAGTGGTGTCTGGAGGCTTAAAAGAGCTGGGTTGTATTGCTCCGGGAATGTCACTTTAAGCAGCGTAACAACAAAAAGTCAGGTTCACGTATATACAGATCAAGATTAATATATATGTATGTATATATATATACAAAAAAATATTTCTGTCTCCACTGTATACAGGTTGTTTACAGGTGGTACTTACTGCATTACTCATGATGGGAAAAACTAGGAGCAATGGGAAAAAAATGGAGGGGCAGCCTCAGGAAGAGAGTGGCAGTCATGCAAGAGAACACACGTCTCCTAGCTTGCTGTCATACCAAGATCTAGGGCAGCGCCACGCTTGCCATACCAGACCTCCTTTGTGCCTCAAGTTTAACCTCCCACTACATAGTGCCAGATCAAGGTACTTCTGGGTGCTCAGCACTGTGGCACAGCGTCTTCTCTCCTATTTCACCACTCCAAGTGACAAAGAGCTGACTATGAACTGATTAGGGATATCAGCCCAGCCAAAAAACCTGTTTGGAACAAAAAAGGGGAAAGGCTTTGCCTCAGCCAGCAGGGGAATGAGGGAAAAGGAAAAGAAGCTGCGCAGGCTGACACTATTACAGAAACAACGCACTGGGACCTATGGGATTTACTCCCTACTGCAAGACTGGGAAGCCTCCCTTCCCAATCAAGGCTTCCCAATCCAAACACCACTCCCTCCCGGGAGATGGAATGGGAACAGAAAAGACCAAACAATGCTTTCCCAAAATGACGGGACAATAGTGTCAGGCACTGCCAAAATCACCAACAGGCATGATGCACATCAAGGGTTTTTCCTCAGGAGTTGAGGAAAGGTTTAGACAAGAATAAAAAAGTCCTGAAGACCGGAGAGCAAAGTGATGTATTGCAGAATAGTAGCTGAAACCACAGCTCATATCCCAACACCTGCTCTCTAATCACATACCTGATGGCACTGGTGGCACTGGAAACTCCCACGACCTCCTGCGTTACTTTTATCTGCTTCACCAAAACACAGGCTCTGAGAGGTGGTTTCATTATCTTTCCAACAGATTTATTTAAAAAACCCAAAACAAACCCACAAACAAACAAACAAAAAAAGAAACCAACCCCACAACCCTCAGTTTCTGTTCATTTTAACTATCTGCAGCAGATTGTTTTTCCAGCATGATTTATAGGTCCAACCATAGGATGCAACGTGTAGTCTTCAAATACACAAATACCACTGCGTTTGTCAGACATCATGCCTCATTTCATGTGAGGCAGTAATGATTCTGCTGGAAAAGTGCTGCCGAAGAGGATCAGAAAAAGCGACATCTTTCTTCCGAGAAACAAGCTCAAATTGGGCCAAATGATGCACTGACTGTCAAGAGTAAAATTATGGCAAACATATAGAAAATATTGCAGAAAAAACCAGGAGTAACAAAGAATGCAACTACTGGCAGTGCTCTGACCATCTAGAAGAAAATCATGGAAGCTTAAAAACAAACAAACAAGTCAATGAGGGCAGGTTGTGGTGATATTGGGAACGGAGTCTCGGAAAGGAAAACTGCTGCCCAAAAACTGAGCAACTGGATGTGAACTCCAGACATGAGAAACCTACACCTGGTCAGCTTCCTTCCACATCACTTCTGCTTCCTCCCATCTTCTATCAGTCTCATCTATGTAGACTATACATTGTCCAGCAGAAAGTGTGTAACTCATTGTACAGCCAGGTGCCCTCTATTGCTTCAGTGTCTTTCAGGACCCCTAACCCTCATACTCACCACTTGGCCCCACACCCACATCTCCCAAACTTCAGATCAGATCAGGATTGGATTGTTTCTTAATCCATAATGTTATGTTTGTGTTTCTTTTTTTTTTTTTGGCTTGCTACAGAAGCAGAGCATGTGGCAGACAGTATTTCAGCCAAGCAGGCAGCCCGATAACCTTCCCTATACAGCTTTCTCCTTCCTTATCTATCCTGGTGTTGTATCTTGTCATGTTCATTTATACCTAATTCAGGCAAAGATTGTGCCTTTACTTGCCACATAAAGTGCCTCATGCGTCTACTGCAATGCACACAGAAATGCTAGGCACATTTTTAACAATCATTCTCTTGAGCTTTTGCCCACTTGCATTACTGGCACTCTCAAACTCAGCTTAAGACTGTAAGCAGAGCTGGCCTGGAGATAAATACTGCACTGGCTACAACTATCCGAAAAACAGGCATTTGGTTTCCATTTGCTGGAAAGAAAAACTAAAAATAAAACCTTTAACTAAAAAGCCAAGGATTTGGACCAGACAGATCATTTGCTCTACCAAAGTGCATGTATGGATAAAGGTAGCCATTTAAATTAATTGGCCCCCCCTATCAGAAACAACACATCATAAAACACTAACCAGCTACGAACACAAACATTCAGCTGTGAATCTCTGGATTCCAGTACACTCCAACGTTAAACAAAACGACAGCATCACCAGATCACATTACTTAGTAAATGGAATATAACCCAAAGGATTTCAGCATACTTTATTTTAGATTAACTGGTTTTAAAGCCTTCCTTTCTTCCTATATATCTATTAAAAAAAAAATGGTGGGACATATTATTGGTTGCAGCTTTAACTATAATTTGGAGTGATGATGAGAAAGCCCTCTGAAGTACTGTATGTTCATTCCTTAAAATAGCAGCTTCTCTCTCCGAGGCACTGATGCACATATTTCTATAATGACAGAAGCTTTAGGCAACCTGACAAAAAGAAGAAAGGTAATCTAGAGACATAAGAGATACCATAAAGAATTAAGATAAAAAACAACAAAAAAGCCTTCCCTGATAATGCAGGGACAAGAGGAATATTTTTCCCAAGAGGTTGGTGTAAATATTAATAAGGATGCACCAACATCTTTGCAAATAACACGGACGCTGCTGCCATTCCTACACGGTTTACCACCACCATCCTAATGATCCTAGGAAACAGCCTGGAAATACCAGAACTACAGGTGGTCTCCCATTTTAACGACAGAGTAATCAGCAGATAATGAGATACCATTAACACATTTCACCTCCAGATTTTCTGGTAACTGGCAGAAGTCCAGTCGATGACTCTTGAGGAAAACTCCCTGTGTGTCCCACCAAATTGGCGAACTACAAATTTCTGCAAGGACCTCTGCTGCTCAGGCTGTCAGGGGCTGTCCCCTTCCTTCTTGCTCTCACTAGCTCCTTGCAATTGATTTACACCAGCTCACACCTTTCGCACTTCATGCCCTCAAGGGGAAGAGTATACTCGCTCCAGAGGCTTGACCTGGCTTTATGGCAGTGTGATGGCTGGCCATCTATAAATCCAGTTCACAAACTGGTTCCAGGCAGAAGCAAACTCACAAGGCACCATCACCCACAGCAGAGTTAAGGTCTGTCTAACCCAAGCTGAGGCAGACACCTTCAGCAAGGCACATGCGTAGCTTGGCATAAGGTTGAATTGGTAGTGCCCTAAATTCTAAGGGATATCTCAGCCATAATTATGCATGGGGGCAGCATGCTCAACTGGAGCCAGCAAGGTCCCTGGACCAGAAAATGCATGTGCAGGTGAGAGAAACGTCACAGAAGAGATCTTCTTCATAGTTTCAAAGCTTTCTCACACCTACCCTGCAATGAGGCCACTGTGGCTTTGGCATCTTCCCAGTGCAGCAGGTCTGCACTTCTTAACAGATGTGCTGGAGGAGGCAACCCTGCCTGGGGCAGAAGATGAACATAAATGGTGAGATATATGTCCCAGGAGCCTCTCAGCTGCACAACACCTCCGGTCAGCCTGCTTCCAGGTCCAACCAGATGCCAACAGACTGTACACATGGTACGTTAATGTTAACAGAACGCACCAGAACAAAGTAAATTCCCCTGAAAATTCAACAAGAACTGTTTTTTAATAAGTGTCTGATCTTTAATGGAAATGACACCCTACTCGCAAGCTCCACACTGGCCAGAATATCACCTCTAACCTGCAATGGGGACCCTGTTTGTCATCCTTCAGAGCCAGGCCAGCCCAAGCTGCTCCTGGTTAGTACAGTCAGGATGCTCAAGTCAGAGGACAAGCTAAACCTAACACAACTTAGAACTGTCCTTCCACTTCAGGGGCACGGCAGTTTGTTGGTCCGAACCTGCTGCATAACGCCGGCGCTCAGCAGCAAAGTAAGGGGGTATAGCCTCGCCCTACCTCCAGCGTGGGATGCTGGTAGTAAGTCACTCCAGGAGAGCCCGTGCCGCTGCGAGCGGCGTAGCTCGTCCCGCACGGCGCAGCAAAGGGTTTCGCTGGGGTCACCCCAGGGTCTTCCCCCTCAGTCAGGACCCAGCGGTGATCGCCCCACCTGGTGCACAGCCCCGAAACACCACCCGTCCTGCGCCGTCCCGCCCCGTTCCGCTCCCGCCGCGCCCCGTCTAGAGCGCCCCCCCTCCCGCCCCCCCGAGGAAAAGAGACCGCCGTCCGCCCCGGTCCAGATCCGGGCCCACACACACACACACACACAAGCAGCTCCCGCGCTCCCTGCTCCGCAGGCTGGTGCGGTGCGGCGCGCCGGGCTGCAGAGTACCTCTCCCGCGCCAGCTCTTACCTTTCCTCGGAGCTGGCAGGCCGTGGGGCCTCGGCCCTGGCGCGCTGTGGCCAGCAGGAGGAGAGATCCCGGCAACAGCCAAAGCCAGCCGCGGCGCACCATCCTGGTCGCTCCCACTTGGCACAAGTTGGGGCGGCTTTCCTTTCCTTCTATTACTTTTTTCCCTTCTTCTCCTTCCACGCTTCCCTTTTTTCTTTCCCCCTGTTTTTATTCGTATTCTCCTTCTTTGGCCCTTTTTATTTTTTCCCTCTCCCCTATCTTTATTTTTATTTTTTTTTTGACGGTAGACCCAATACCGGAGCTCTCACTGGAGCGGCCCCGTCCTCTGGCCAAGCCTTCCAGCCGCTGCCCCCTCCTCTTAAAGGGTCCCGTGCCGGGCGGAGGGGGGCGAGGGGGAAGGA
>WYDI02033327.1:0-29082 GCA_009867235.2 Psittacus erithacus | reverse complement strand
GCCGCAGCGGGGGCGGGCAGTGGGGCGGCATCGGGGGGTGGGGGTGAATTCCCCCGAGCCCCGCGCCTCCCCCCGGCTGAGGCAGAAGCCGCATAGCAGCGAGCTCCGGGCTAGCCCTCGGGGGCCCGTCGCTCCGACAGCCCTCGACGCACCCCGCTGCACCTGGGGCCTGAGGGAGGGAGCCCAACGACCCCATCCCTTGCCTCCCCTTTGCCCTTCCTGCCTCCTGCCCTTCCTGCAGCTCTCCTGAACTACATAGAAAACTGAATGTTGTGATTTCTTCCCAGGTCTCTTTATTGCCTGTCAACTTCGGACTGAGGAATTATTTTGACGCATTCTTGTCTTCTTGTTTCAAGAAGCCCTGTGCCAAGACTGTGTGTCCGCTGCTGGTACATTCTTAAGACCAAAAATGCGCCAAAGACATATTACCATCTTTAATTGCAAAATTCAGCCATGTTTGCTAAGGAGATTGGCATTTAAAGCCTCACAGAAGTACATATTGCTAGTAACTCTTAGAACTTTTGAGCAAAGCCAGAAATATGCCAGTATTTACTCTGTTGCAAATTCAAAGAATTAACTTCCATAGCCTTCAAGATATTTGTAATAGGATCTTCCTGATAATTTTAATACAGCATGTATAATTCACATAGAGCAAACCTGTTAACACCTTTAGGGCTTGAGCTAAGAAAACCTTTAAAGTTAAAATACTAACTCTCCATTGCCCACCACAGTGTATGGTGCTGTTCCATGGTACATTCCCTCCTGAACCATCCCTAGTTGTTTTAATCAAGGACTTGCAAACACAGAAGAAACCAAAACCTGTTGAAGACATAAATAAAAAGATAACAGAGGTCAAACAAAGAGGGAAAAGTTATGCTACTCTATGAACTGGCATGTGCTAGTTTAAGTAGCAGAATAAGGTGCTGCTCTTCTTCAGACAGTCCTCCAAAATGCATTTCTCCATCTTCTTTCAACATTCAATAACAGTACTTTTACATTTCTACTTTAGTAGTCACTGTTATGCTCACTTTCCTGTGAGAAGAATGGAGATGCTTCTGCCTTTTCTTTTTTAACAGCTGGCGGACCTGACCTACCCCTGAGCTGAGTACACTGTGTGAACAACTATGATCTTAAAAGGCTGCTATTAATTTCTTGATAATGTTGCTCTGTGTGTGGAAATACCATGCACAAAGCAATAGGCAAGCTGCAGACCAACTGTTTCAGGATCTTTGCTGACTCAAATTGTCATTGTTTATTTAGCTTTAGCCTGTTCTTGCTTTTAAACTCAACTTTTCCAATGCCAGACATCCAAATATCTGTCCCTGAGATTAAATTTAAACCTAAGGTTAAATTGTGGTTCAGAGTCAATGGCAAAGTTCCCACCAACTTGAAGAAATTGTCATTTTTTACACTTGGCCTGATAGCCTAGTTTTGTGGTGCAAAGTAACTGCTTCTAAAAGAAGGTATCCAGAAGCAAACCCCTTCACTGTCTTGCCTTGTCCTATATGCATTACTATATTTCTTCATACACTGGATTTTGAGAAGAATGGCATTGATAATATATGTAATGCATCTTTTTTTGTTAGGTCATGCCAACCATTTAGAACAAAAAGTATTACCTGGCAAATAATATGGCATTTATGCTATATACAACATTTATAACCCCTAACTGTTTTAATTGGTATGCATTTTTGGGCATGGAAGCCAGATAACATTCATACAATATCTAGATCAAGCTATAGAGAACAAGAATAAATCTTTCATGGCACAGAGATGTGCTGCCAGACTGAATTCCTACTTTCTGTGTGACCATTTTTAGTTGCTTAAGGTTCTAAAGTAGCAAAATACATAACAACACTTTCTGAAACACACAGCTCACAGGCATACAGGCAATGCAGATTAAGATGCTGCTTGGCTTTATTTTTGATCTGGTGGGAAATGCATTCTTTGTGGTGAACTGCTAGTGGAAAACAGGCAACAAGGAAGGACAAGTGGAATGTTTTAGAGACTTTCAAAGTAATTTATACTTTCACTGCAATGTTTCAGTAGAAAGCCACATCCTAGACCTATTAACAGAAACCTAAGAGATAAACCCAACATTTTTATTTAATAAAGTTCTGTTCATAGAGCGACTGGGATTTGTTTATCCCAGCCCCTTGCAAAGTTATTTCAATAAGACTTCAGCATGTGCTTAAGGCTAAGCATGTGCTTATGTATGTTGCATAGAAATGGTAAACTGCAGCACACGCCTAAATGCTTTTCTGATCAGGGCCTTAGACCCCAGAAAGTCTGTGACCTGAGTTGTCTGGTTGGTAGTTAATTCAAGATAACTGAAATGGCAGGCTCCATAGCCAGGTCTCTTACAATGGCAGAGTTTAAGCAACTGTCATACACAGGCAGTTGCTCACACTCACATCTCAAGCTTTTAGGCGTGCCTGCAGGTGGGGCCGAGTAGTGACCTGGGCTATGTGTGAAAAATAGCTAGGGTTTGTTGTCTTGGGCGTTTTTGTCTGCTGATGTTTAACTTGAGTCAGTTTCCCAGACCATAAGAGAAGTTATATGGAAATGGTTGAGAGTCTATCAGAGGCAAAAGCCTCCTCAAGTGGGTGTTACCGCTGACAGATCTGCAGAGGATCACAGTCCAAAAGTCCTGCACATGCTGATTTAAATGGCATGTGTCCATTTGTACACATGGCGCAGTGCGCATACAGTGCATGTGCTCCTGACAGACCTCCAGCTTATCCATGGTGCCTTTGCTACCTAACATTAACAATGTTAGGATATGGGAATGGGAAAGAAAGCCCCTTCATACAGCCAAACAGAGCAAGCCTTGAGTAAAAGAAGCTGCCACAAAAGCTATTTGCACAGACTTCTGGACAGAATTATATTCACACATTATATTAACAGGCAGGTCAGCTGAGATTTACCCACTATTGAACAGGATTTGGCTGGTTTTGAATTCAACATAGATTTTAAACATGAGGTTATTTATCACAATTTAAAATTATGAAAAAGATATCATAAAGCAGATAATAAAGGAGGCAAAGGAGCTTTCTTCACCAAGTTGAGAAAAAGTAGTGTATCTGCATTTGAAAAGTTTGCTTAGAAGGATCAATGTGGACTTCAGAGATTCATGAACACAGAGCCCCAGTTATGCCTCTAGATAAAAAGGGTTAGTGAACTTTGTAGTATGTTACTGTATGAAAGTGTTAGATCAGCTGGAAGGAAAATATGGGGAATATATTACAAAGTGAAGTGGTTACATGTAATTATCAAGTATAGTCAGCCAGAAGCCAAATATAAAGAGTAAAGAGTGGAATTCTGTTCTCTAAACACATCTTAATAATAGTAATCTCAATTTGAATGGAGAGAGAAAGCTAAACAGAAATAAATCTCTTAGGCATTGAAAGAAGGTGAAGAGAAAGTGCATGACCAGAACAGGGAGCTCTGAATTGTACTAGGCCCCAGCACTTTAGAAATAAAAGGGAGGATCATTTGAAGCCAGGCTGGAAAGAGTTAAAGGGCCACTTACAAACCTCTTTCCTGAGTCTGAAAATAGTCTTTATAAGAGTGCTATCAAAACCCAAACTATTTAAAAGGTGAGAATAAAATGCTAACAAAATAGTAAAAATAGTGTGAATTATTCAACTATTAATTCACAATGTGAGGACAAAAAAATGAAATACACTGTCAAGATAAATATGATTAATGCATTATTTTATTGAATACAGTAAGAAGGGACCCCATATCTCATGCATATATGAAGTACTATATATCTTCAGGTGTTTATATATCTGAGTTGCATTGTTAATCATGCTGCAACTAGAAAAGCAGAAAGAGACCAAAGCTCCATGGTGAAGCACAAATAGTCGGAGTGATATTAACTGATTTTGTCCACGAAAAGGCATGTTCCATCCCAATCAGTCCATCACTAACCCTCGCCATCTAATGCTTTACTGCTGCTCTGGTTGAGCATTGCTGCACCATGAAATCTCAAATAAGCACATTGGCCAAACCTGCTCTGCAGGGCGGGAAGGGAAATGTAGGTCCCTGAAGGCTAGTCTGTCTCTCAGGGAATGGTAGCTCCATCGCTAACCCATACATGGACCTTAGCCGTGCTGGCTGAAAAAAAGCAGCCTAGGAGTTGAAAAGGAGAGATGCAAGAGTCTCTCTTCTCTTCCCACTTGCTTTTCAGGCCCTTCAGTGGGTTGGAGGGAAGATGCAGGAGCAATCAGCGCTGGAAGCCAAGGTGGATCCTGGTCCTGCACACAAAGGCATGCACCTGGGAAGCACCTGGAAAGCCTGAGCCCCTCAGGAGAGATTCACAATGTGTAAAACCTACTTTACATAGGTGGATTTCTGATGTCTTCCAGAAAATATCAGAACAACTTCACTGTGGAACAAGTGAGGAAAGTCTAAACCAGGTAGAAATGTATTTAATTCAGCTTATCCATTAAACTAACGTGATTTTTTTCAGGATATCTTTTGGGGACAAAAGCTATCCTGATTTTTTAGCAGCTATAATTAAAGACTTCCACAAAGAGGGGAGTTTTTTTTTCTGAGAGAAAACATTTTGTTCTGGTTTTCTAACTGGCTTTAAAAAAAAATAGCAAAACTGTCAGGGTTGAAGACACAGTATACACAACACTCGAACTTATTACAAAATGATGTCTTTGAGGTATGTATGGGGTCGTTTTTTTTTTTTGCATAAGCTGACACATACGTGGTGAACATCTCCTTGCAGTCACTAAGGCAGAACAGACCTACAGAGAGCATCATGGAAGTGAAGTTCCAGCACAAGGGAAACTGCGTGATTTTAATAAAAACTTCAGCAGGGCAGGATTTTTCCAAGGGGTGGTGGAGCTCAGGTCAGGCATTTTTGGCACCACAGAATTGTTTGTCGTGCATGCCCATTCAAGCCTGACTTCTGAGAGGCGCTTGAGTGTGTCCTTGTATGGCACTAAGCCACTGAGTGATCCTGCTGGGTTATTTGCTATATAAATGTGTGCAAATTTGCTATATAATGTACAGGAAATTACAGTCCCTGACTCAAGGCATTTAATGCTGAGATCCTGCAAAGATGTGCATAGGCAGTTTGTTTCACACACTGCAAAACGTCCCAGGAAAATTTAAGACAGCATACTGAAAAAGTTTCATACAATTTAGGATTAGCCTTGAGCTCTCTCAAGAGATCGCATAGCTGGATATAAGCCTGTCAGTGATTATCCTTTACTTGACTGTAGAGGTTCTTCTTTTTTGTCAGCCCAGCAGTGCAGCAGAGCTTAAATTAAGTTTCTATTCTAGCTCTATTTCATTGCTAATTTTCCTTTAGTCAGCACTTGCATTGCTTTCAGACAACTGGGAATTTTCTTTCTGTCCAGTAAATATTAAGGAATATTACTTCACTTTCTCATTGGGGTGGTTTGAAAAATAAAAATAAAAAAAAAAAAGGACATAAATGTACTTTCTACTTGTTCCCAGAAATGGCACAACTGTAGCTTGACTATTTTTAATGCTGAATCTATTTGCTGAAACAGCATTTGGGGTTGGGGAGGAGGGCTAATAACTGCTAACTGCCGTTTAGTCGTGACTATTGCACCTAGCTTCACAGAATAGGTAATCTCAAAGAACTGGAAGAATGTCCAACCCTTATCAGGTAGGGTGGCCATTTCTTAGCCAGTCTGGATCTGATTTGCGCTTTCTCCACTAAGAGCTCTGTCCAGGACTTCAGTGGTCACAGGATCACTCCCAAGATCCTGTGTTAAAGATGTGCTACAAGCAGAGGCCAAATTACCTCCTCTGTGCCTGCTATCATAATATAAACCAAATTTTTTCATCATTATAATGTCTTTCAAGTAAATGAGTTGCCAGGGAGATGAAAACAGCAGGAGTATGTTCAAGCTCAAGACCAGGAGGTTTCTTGGATGCATACTTAACTTGAAGCGTTTGGATGGTACCACAACTGAAACAGATCTCTACTTTGAGGTCTAGTCAAATGTGCTGTTGTGTGGAAAATAAACCCAAATAAGAACAATCAAAGGAAACTGAACTCTCCATTTTTCTATGTGATGAATACCGAATACATGTAAAAAAATTTAGGAGGAAAGTTCCTGGTGAGACAGTTCTTCTCCAAGCTTTTTCCCCATCAGGTGAAAGACCTGTTGCCGAGCCTTCTGTACCATGCCATTAGGAAGCTAGAACCTGGTACCAAACCATTAACAAGCCAGCTCATTCTTCCCTTGACCCAAGGCCGATGCACTGAAACTACTCCACTCCGTCTTTGCCTTGCAATGGTCAACAGGACTCATACCTAGATGCCATGACTATCTGCAGCTGTTTTTAAACCAAAGCCTCATTTTTTAAATCTCAAAGGCTTTTGCTAGAATAAGCCATAAGCTTTCACACTTGAAGGTAAGATTTTGTGGAATAGCCTAATTCTAACATATGAAGCAGAAGGACTTGTGCACCTCATCTACCCTCTTTTCAGCCAGACAAGGACACATTCCATAGCTGGAAAACACAAGGTCCAAAGTAAGACTTCCACAAATCCCCCAGACCTTTTAATCTCCACAGCTAAGAAGTAGTTGAGCTAGCTGCTACTCCCTTATCTTCCCCAGTCATGGGGTTGGCTTTTATCAGTGACAGAAGCTCACCCATAGGCTTACCTCATTTGCTTTCTGGAAACTGCACAAAAAGGTCAGAGCTACTTTCCTGAGTCCAACTGTACAGGACTGCAGCCCAGGTGTGTGCCCTTGCACAGGCAGGGTCTGCGCAAGACACTGAGGAGGATTTTAAAGAGCACTCAACATTGAATTCAGTCTTCTTTCTCTTCGGATAAAGGGATTTGGGATGTACTGTTCTTTGCCCCTACTGCTCTATTAATCCATAAAGGCATTCTGACCAGAAGATGGCATAATGATTTCTGTGGGTGCGCCCTAAAGGATAGAACCATACTTTTCTTAGGTTGGTGTCTTCACTGTTACCCATCTTCATTAAATTCAGGCCACTTTACTGGGCTTCAGGCTTCAGTAGGTGTCAAAATATCTGTTAGACATGATGAAATATATGTCCCTGGATCCTCCTGCTCAATAGCTGCCAACGTTATGGGCCAATAGCAGGACAATATATAGACTCTACACGAAGCATTCATACTGGTACCAAGCATTTTGTACTATGGTGAGCCAGCTCTCACAGTTCTGTACAGGAGGCAGGAGAGCTGTATGTGCAAATAAAACCATCTGGGTTCAGCACAGGAAGCTATATTGCCCAGTTCTATAGAAGGAACAAGGAAAGTACTAGGTTTTTTGTGGACTCTCACTTCCTGGTCCTATTTGACTGATTTACAGATGCCAGACGGCTCAGTATAGAGCATTAAGAAAAGTTACAGATAGCACTTTAAATCCAGTTAAAGGTTTTTCTTTTTTTTTTTTTTTACCTCTGCTCTCTTCTTGACTTCGGCTTTTTCCATTGTCAAGCAATTTGACAACAAAGCAAGAATGATCAATACCTAGATGTGTCAGGCTATCTCTGGACAGGTACAGCAACAAGATGGAGTGACATTCATGCATTCAAGTGACATTCAAGTGGAAAGAAAATGTTTTAATATAATCTGTACAGAGACTGTTCTAAAGATAACAAGATTTTTGGGAGAAATGGCAACAAGGACAATAGCATTTCCTAACTGTCTAAAAATGTAATAAAATGTCTTCAGCTGAATAGCAAGTCTCGTAGGGTATATCCTGGTCATTCTCAGGCCAGAAGATCATAGAGATGGGCAAATGATGGTGAGAAGAGATTGCATCATTTCTCCAAGTATTTGACTGTGAATAACTCATTAAAACTGAACAAAATTTTCATTAGCTATCCTATAAAGTTAGGCCTGTATGTGGGTGTTGCCTGAATGAGAATCCAGAAAAATGCCCCCTAGCAGAATTTCAGTTCCTGATGAGGAAAGGAGAAAGAGCCCAACATACCCATTCTGCGTTCTGGGACTAGGGTAGAAGAGTTCTGCATGCCAAAAAACCTTTGACACCAGAACATGGCTTTATTCGCCACCTGTTTTACCCCATGGCTGCTGTGCACACGGGTTCAGCAGCCTTGCTGCCTCTGCTATGCCTTCAGTCTTTTCATTGCCTTGTTATCTATTGCATCACTCACATGATAGCTTTCCTGGACCTATCTGGCAAAGGAGAAGTTTTCTGCCTGTTTGCACTTAGCAGACCCTCAAGATGCTCCGCTAATAAGGACTTCTTTCTCCCAGCCTCTTACTCCTTCACCCTGTCTACCAGTGCTGACAGAATACCAACCCCAGCCTGGCAGGGCTTGTGAATTTGGGCTCAGTGCCTTGCACGCTAAAATCACTTTTAGTCCCAGGCTGCCTGCTTAGGGCTTCCAGAAGTGTCTACACACTGGTGGAATTTAGCTGCAGACTGACTAAACCGCAGTGGATACTGGAGCATCAGTTATATATAGAAGGGCTTTTTCTAAGCATACAGTTGCTTACATCATGTCAATCTTTCCCACTAAGATAATAACTTCTAAATAAACCCCATCATCACTTAAAGGATAGATCTCTGATGGGGGGTGGCAGGTACAGCACAAAGAGAGAGGACAGTGCCTTGGAAGGGGAGCATGGAAGATGCCACTGCTCTGGTTTTGATGGTGAATCATAGGTGTGTCAGGATAGCAAAAAGTGACTATGTGTCCCACATTCCCCATGACAAATTCTTCTGCAAGGTGGTGATGTTAAAAACACAAGGGGTAACTCTGCAGTGACAATTCTAGGCCTATGATAAAAGTCATCCTGCAAGGAAATTCCCTCCATGTGCTCATGAGGAGTAGCTAATAAGCTTGTAGTGGAGACCATAAGGTTCAGTTTTGCCAGGACATGTTCTTCCTGTGCTGGCACCCAGACGGTTCTAAAAGTGGCCTGCAGGCTGTAACCCTAAACGTAGAGAGAAGATCACACTTCCTCATGAAACATGCCCCTGGGCCTCCATAAATTACAGAGACACCCTCAGTAAAGGCTGAAGGGCTGGCTATTTGTTTTTCCTGCAGAACTCAGGCCAGTGTTGATTCATGATGCTTGCTTAGAAGTGCTCTTTCAGTGCATTTGTGTGAGACAGCAACAGCACATGGGCCCTGGCAGATATTAAAAGCATGGCAGGACCTCTCCTGAGCAAAACGGGTGATAATCCTGGGCCCAGCCCCAGTGGAGGAAATGGGTAATTGACACCAAACTTCCTGGGATTCTCTTAATTGCTCCTATGGACACACTTATACCTTGTCACTTCCTGCCTGGGGGTCAAGTCATCCTAGCTTTAATGCACTCTTCTTGCTTCCCAGTACCTACCCAGGAGTTAGTTTCTTGCTGGACTCTAGCAGATTTCTGTAGACCTGCTTTGTCAGATCCCCTTCAAGAAAATTTCCATGTTTACTCAGCTAAACTAGCTTAAGAGCCTACTCACCTAAACATTTGCCTTTTACCCTAGTTGTATCACCAGATGTGATAAAGAGATCACCTCCTGCAAAATACTGCACTTGAAACCAACTTTTCTGAATTCCTGCCTGATCCAAGTCCATATTGAGGTCTTTCTCACAAATAGACTAGCTTCAGCTTACATCAAGATGCCCTCTTAAACTGATTACACAAAGACATGAGGGCAACTCAGTCTTAGAAAGCTTTTTATGTTTGGCTTAAATAAAAAGAGAGTAAATCCAGGAAAGTAAATCTATCTAGTCTGACTTAAAAACCCTTCCATTCCTTCCCACTGCTATATTTAGTAGTCTTTCTATTATGCCTAGTTTGCCAAATATCAACAGTAAGAACAAAGGTTCTCAGTTAGGGTCTTGCTATGCAACTGATTATGCTGTGGCTTAGGGGCCAGAATCCCAAGTTAGTTCTGTTGTGGCAGCAGAAAGGAGAAAACCCATCCGAAACAGCATTTGTATCTCAGGTAATATGTGTTCTGAGGCCAAATTCACTTTTGGATCAGCTTCAGAAACTCAATGTCTTTAGATGCTTTGCATTGTTCTTTTCAGTGCCTGTTTTCTTCCTCAAAAGTAAATTGTTGTTGCTGGAAAAGATCCCAAAAGCTCTCACAGAGCCAAGGTTGACTTCCATAGGCAGCAAACTGTCCCAGCAATAATGTTGCTCATCTTAATTTCCAGTGTTGCATGCTCAAAAAAGTTAGTAGGATTCAGACCAGGCGGACACTGGAAAAATGCACCTATGTCTATGAGTACGTTGAGAGAATGAATTGTCCAATATTAGGGGCTGATTTTGGGTGCGGCCTTCAAAAATTCCCCCAAAATGAAGCACAATGAGAGCCATCTCTGAGGCCTGGATTACAATCTTCCATTTGTCGTTTCCATCTAGCCCATTGCTGGGCATTTTATTATTACTTATTCTTTAGATCATTTAGAGGCATCATTTCAAAATCCATCTGGTACATCACACTGCTGTTTGTTACTAAAAGACTGTAAGCATCTGGAGTATATTTCCCCCCAACATAATGAAAAGGAAATATTCTTGCTGCTTTTTATTTTGTTTGTACTGCAGAAGTACCTAGTTCTAAAATAAAAGTGACCAAGTCTTTGCTTGTGTTTCAAGTTTAATAGATAGTAACAGATTGTTACTGCAGCTTGTTATTCAGGGACATAACCAGTCCTGTTACTTTTCTACTTTTTTGTAATTTATTAGATCTGAGCTGGGCACACTTTCAGCAACCTCACCTTTGTCACGTACCAGTCGAACCAGGCATAAAGAGCAGAAGCAAAAGGAATATATCTGAGTTTTCCTGGTAGAAAATGCTGGAATGCATTCCTTCTTTGTTCACAAGGACAACATTGCAAAATCACCTCGCTCACTAAGAGATATTGCCCAGTGCACTGGCCTGTGAAGCTGTCTTAGATCTAGATGACCCCATATCAACTTTCCAGTGACTCATTTTAACACCGTCATTATATGTGGGTAGTTGTTAATCTGCTTTCATGCCTCTAAAAGAGGGGAGCTCCACAATAGTAAGGACCACTACTAGCACAGTATTACGGCTAAGGCATTTCATTGCTTCATGCCACTGAGCTGGTGGACCCTGCTCACAATACCTGGCTGAAGGGCATGCTTGCATCACACTAGTCTGAAGAGATCCCCTCACTTATTGCCATGAATCACCTACTAGCAGAGGAAGGATCTCTGGAGTTCATCTGGTCCACCCCCCCTGATCCAGCAGAGCCCACTTAGAGCCAGTTCCCCAGGACTGCATCCGAATGGCTTTTGAAGATCTCGAAGCTGGGAGGCTCCATCACCTCTCTGGGCACACTGTGCCCGTGCTCAGTCACCCTCACAATGTAAAAGAGATTCTTGATGTTCAGAGGGAGCTTCCTGTGTTTAAATTTGTGCCCACTGCCCCTGGTCCTGTTACTCTGCACCACTGGAAAGAGACTAGCTCTGACTTACTTGCACCTCCTTTCAGGAGATATTTTTACACATTGATGAGATCAATGCTTTTCTCCCACTTTGTGTCTTTCTGTTGTTTGGGGTTTTTTAGGGGGGGATTTTTTTTTGATGCAGAAAGACGTTTCCTCCAAAGCAGATTTCTTCCAAATGACAGACATGATACAAATGAAACAGCTCATGCACACTTACCTGAGCCATAGCCTTTAATGAGAAGATTTTCTTTCCCATGTAGACATCTGTGATTTCATGCAGGGAGTGCCTACAGAAGTGGTGATTCATCTGCTAGGCCAACAAGCTGCTGAATGACTGCTCTGCTCCTACAAGGATTAAAAGGCAGTCTGAAAAGCATTTATCCAGACATCACAGTCATATTGGGAAGTTTGAACTACCATGCTTACAAGCTTCCCTTGAGTTGCAGGGGGAAGACCATTAAAAGGATGATGGCTGTGATTTTAAACTGTGCGGCAGATCCCCTCTGCCAGCTATAACAGCCAGAAAGCCCCCCAAGGCTGTTAGCGCAAGACTTCACCTCTCTCAGTTTCAGAAATGCTGGGGATTTACCAATACTGCCTGTGCAGAAAGACTCTGTTCCCATTGCTTTCAGAGCAGCATGAGGAACTAGGTCATGATATAATCTCAGCAGAGGATTTGTTTTCTGGCTTTCCAGCAATGGTGCATCAACAGCAGCTGGAGTCAGAAAGATGTCTGTATAAAGCTGTTACCTTCTAACTTACTACCTGCTGCCTGGGTGATCATATCTGCCTTAAGACCTTACAGCAACATGCTGCTGTCACTTCCCATGGTGATGCAGAAGCAATGGAGAGGTAAGTGAACAAGAGAAATATCTATTTTGTCCTTTCACACACTGTTAGGTGACCTTCTGAAGTGAGAATTGCTGAATTCTTCACTACTTGCTGAAAGGACAGAGACAAGCCTCAGGCCCAGGCTGAATTTGCAGTACTGTGATACAATGGCTGCTGTACCAGATATACAGAGTCATAAGCCAGGCTGTGTTGCTTTGCATATCACTTTAAAAAATAAAAATTAGTCTTCTTAATCATCATCATGCATGTCTACACTTCCAGAGGCTACTAAAAAGTAGCCAGAAGAGCACAAGTATTTCTGACGAAGACTGCAATAACCACTCCTGCACATGACCCAGGGAAAAGGGCAGTAGGAAGCAATGAGGAGTGGGGTGATCGGTGTAAATGCAATCACAGATTAGCAAGAAAATGTGACTTCAGCTTCAAACAACAAACTCTAGTTTCACAGCTCTGTTTGATTCAACATGTTCTATAAGCCAAAGGAGAAGACACCTAAAAATGTTCAAATCTCTGTTACAGAAACACACTCAAAATCCCTCCCCTGTTTTCTTGATGAGATTTCAAAGCTATTTCTGGAAGATTTCATTACATGCTTCATTTATGCTTTTGGTGATGATAATCACAGATACAGTTATTTTTGCCTGGGATAACTGTGTTCCCGCCTTTTTGAAATGTGGGCTTTCACTCTCCTATACATATTCAGCACCATAACTGTGCCACGTAAGAGAAACAACTGCAAAAACATGAGCAGAGAAATGAAAAGGTAGAGTTAAAAAGATGGAGGGGTGAGAGGGAACAGCTTTTACTGTGCTATGTAGTTTCTCTTTTCCTACTGGTTGGTTACTCAGCCCAATCAAATGCAAATCAATCAACTGGTATCTGATATGTTTTCCAGATGGATCAGCAGCGATGCATATCTGATGCACAGATGTTTCAACTTGGATTTGCTAGCTATCCAGCAATCAGACAAAATCCTGATGCTGATCATTCACAGATGCTGCAAAAAGAAACTCCTCTATCCAATGCAAATAAATTTATACCTTTTACTTTTGGCCAGCCACAGCAGCAGTCTCCTATGGAAATCAAAGTGAGACTTTCAGCTAAGATGGTGGGGTTTGGCAGTTGGCTGCATCGTAGGTATTGCTCCCTTGAAAGGAAAATCACTGAAGCCATTTCTGAAGCAAGAGAACTTTGTTTTAGCACAAAAGGCACCTTTGACTATCATCAGCACTAAGGGATGTGTTTGAAATCAAAGTCACAGCTGCTAAACTGGTTTCTTCATTCAGTGGAAGGATTCAACCACCCTACCAAAGGGCTATGCAGTCAAGGGGCAGCAACACTCAGGGTTGCAGCTGCAGTGCCACACACCATCAGCCTGGCATCAGCAATAAAATCACTAAACTCTCTATTATCTCTGTCAGCATAGTGTTGACAATATATGCACCATCAGTTCTGGTACCTGAAAAATCATGGGACAGGCCTGAAAATGTCAGATAGGAAAATAACTAGAGGTGGAATTTGTTTGTACGGTTTTGAGTTCTTGATAAATCCAGTTTTCACATTCTTCTTTGTGATCACAGCTGTAATCAGTGCCTGCTTTATGAAAATTGTGGTTGTCACCAGGGTCTATGTGACTCCGGGCTTGGGAAGACAATATGTAAATGAAGTATTCAAAGTTTTCTCTACCTCCATGAGAGATATCAAATCCTGCACCAAAAAAAATCTGAAGGCAGGAAAACTTCATCAAAGCTGCTTGCCTGTGACATGGAACAATGATATTCACTAGCAGCAGGGAGGATGTCTCAGGAGCCTCAAACAGCATGCCTTCTACACCATTTATGCTCCCCAGGTGGAAAGCTGCTGGCCTTCCCTGTGCCCACAGCACTCATATAGCAGGCTCTGAAAGATGTAAATTCAACTCTTGCCCTTCCTGGCTTGCAAGGGTCAAAAGCGGGCAGTGTTGGTCTGTACTAAAACAACCAGCGTGTCATTCAGAGAAGTGATCCATCTTGCCCCTTCTCCTTCTAGCATGCAGTGCTGCTGTTTCAGATAGATACCTCTCAAAGACAAACCTGCCCTTCCTGACACAACTGGGCATATCCAAAGGCCACTATCAGCTGAAGTGGAACTCATCTTAAGCCCTGAACTATGTGTAATTATGCTGCCATGCAGAAATTAAACCGTCACAGAGAGCTGTTGGATTACCTCCTCTTGGCAAGGACCAAGTAATCTGATATCTTTTTCCTGGACTTCTCAACAGCATTTGAACACTTGCTGATCATCAGACTTCACCTATTCATCACAGAGATGTCTCAGAGGACAAACCAAAGCATTCCTTCCTTATGACACATACTCAAATATGGTGACGAGCAGCCTGGTCTTCACCACTTGGTCCTTTACATGTAATTCCGGCTTACTGATCTCCATTTAAAGGCCCCTTTTCAAGTCTGGCCTGTGATAATGTACCTACAGAGGTAAAGACCACAAAAAGTACATGAGGGAGTGAAGGCATGTGGAATAAGATTGAAATAGGAGGACACTTAAAATAGAAGGGTATTTCTGAGTCCCACTGGTTTCCACACTCACCTATGACCTCAGAGCAGAAGATGAAAACACCAATCCCATGTGCAGACTGTGTAGTACTCTCAGCTTTGCAAACATCAGGTAAATGCATCCCTGCAGGATTGTGCCCACCAGGTCATTCCAACCTGTGCTAATTCCACAGACCTCTGCAGAAGTCATGTAGTAGAAGTCTGGTGTCTGAGAGAATGTCAACCCCACAGTAACAATTAAAACAGATCTATTTCCAAATTGTTGCACCTGGTAGGAGACAGGTTGGTGTCATGCATCTTTCTGAAAGCATGGATCCCAGAAGGGAAGTGGGCATTTTTTAGCTATCAGATCTGAAATGCACTTTGAGGTTTACCCTGCCTTGGCCTTTATTTGCTTCAGTCCCTAAATATGCAGAGTAGCCAACAAGGGTTTTCATGTGTTGAAAAGTTCTTTGTGGGTGCAAATGCTTTGCTGAGGCAGAGTTGAGAGCCTGACCCCATGATACTTCAGTCTCTTGTCACTGGGTTCCTCAGGACTCCTATAATCAACCAAGACTGATAAACCCCACATGGGGAGGCCAAGCAAGGAGCAAACAGCTGTTTTGCCCTGTTCAAGGTACAGACTGTGTACATGGAAACTCTTTCTCAGAAAATGGAGGTGCTGCAGGTAGTGGCAGCTGCAGGAAGGAAGCATAGAACATGTTACCAGCAGTGCCATCATCACACTGGCAACAGCTGGCGTGCAGTGACAGGCAATGCTGCTCTTAGTACCAAAGAAGGATGGGAAAGATTCTTGGAAGTCATTTTGCAGTTGCAAGAGGAACTTATTGCATCTTTACAGCTGTATCTAGCTCCCTTTTGCTCCCAGTAACACTGGAGCAGGAAGGATCACCAGCTGGCCTAAAGATGGGGGAAGTGGCAGAGATATTGGTGCATGGGGAAAGCTACAGGGGGACAGGAGCAAGCACTCAGTGGAAGAAGAGGGGCTTCTCAGAAAGGTGAAATTTCGTAGACAGGTGTCTTCACATCTGAAGGAGACCATAAGCCATGCATTGAAAAAAGGCATATTTTCCACTTGAACATAATACTTACAAACTGGTCTGCAATGCTGCTAATCTGAATTTCAATTTCCAAGACTCTCAGCTCACCCAGTCCTGCATGAAATCATATCCTGGGGTCTACAGGGTGCTCAGAGCACAGCCAACTAGGGAATGGACAGGGCTGTATGGGGCTCCAGTAGAAGACGTCATGTGGAGAAGGGGCAGGGAAGGCTTTAAGCTGTGTTTTCCTCACTTTATATTAGGTAAATGTGCAGAAGTATCAGCAGGAACAGCATAATTTACAGATATGTAGTGGAAATGTTGCTAATGTGACACAGCTTCACATGGGCATGTGAGTGGTGTTTCTAGTGCCATCTGGACAGCAGATAGGTGACTCCAGACTCCCTTCTAAACTGTTGTACCACATCCAGTACTTAAAGTACTCACCAGCTGAAGGGAGAACACTTCCAAGATGTGTATATTACTGTCAGCCTACTGCTCCTTTGATCAAGGAAGTCCTACACGTCCCTTTCTGTTCAACCCAAATACAGCATTTATGTTATTGTTGCACTCACTCTTTATCACTTTCCACAAAGTGGTGCCAGCCATGAGCCGGTTCCCGAGAACTTGTCTGTCTGAGAGGGCGCAGGTGACACCCAAAGTCAGCAGCGAGAGGGACTGTGTGCAACCTGTGCCACCATTTGCCATGACAAAGCATGTTGTTGAAACAGAGGGTCACTCTCCTCTCCCCTTGATACCCCTTGTGCCACCAGGTGATGAGGCTCTTGTGGAAAAAAGCCTGGCTTGTGCATGTGTGGGCAGCACGTGGTGACCCCCATCCATGGCAGAGCAGAGCTTGCTCTCCAGTGAGGTCACATTCAGCAAAAGCCTTCATGAAAGCAGGATCAAAGGTCATATTTCTGACAGAAAGTCAAGAGAGGTAAGGGAGATGAATACTTTACTTCCAGAGCAGGCAGCACTAGCCAGCAAAGGCATACAGTCCATGAGGCTGGGGGAGACACAGGTAATTAGTCTTCTGAGTTAGGGCACAAGGGCTCTGTTAGCACATGCATATAACCAGGCTGCTGATGGAAAGCGCTGTGTCTGCCACACTGGCAGGGCTTCAGCCTCTTTGTAAAATTCAGCCTGTACTGGGCTGAATGAAGTCCTTGGCCCAAAAGCACCTGAAACCACTAGAAGTCTCTCCATTGTTCCTAATACCTTATACCATAATTTTCAAAGCTCATCCACTCTCCCACTCTCCTCCCGTAACATTTAATAAAAGTTGTTCCTCACAGAGGGGAAGGAGGAGGCAATGTCCCCCTGGACCCCCAGCAAATCCTCCAGGGATACATAGAAACAAACCAACCTCAGCTGCGAAGTATTACCACCACTTCTGTGGGGCAAGTCACCTGCGTCCAGCTCTCTTGGATCCCAAAAAGAAGACAAAAAAAATCTCAGCTGCTTATTCCGTCTGGTACTAGTGGAGAGTTTGACTTCTTCCCTCCTGAAACATTCTTTCAAGGGCTATTTTTAAAGAAAGCTGCATGGTTGTAAATCTCCCTGGAGCCACTTGCAAGCACAGCCTTCACATTAATGTACCATGACAAACTTTTCCCTTTCCTTTTAGCAAACGAAGGGCGAAGGTGTGCAAACTGAAGCTCCAACTCTGAAGCCTGTGGGGACACTCTTGTTCAGTGCTGGGCTCACTCAGGCTGCCCTCCTAAGTCTTCTTACTCTCCTTCGGGTGGGATGCTGGACACTGGTGTAAATCAGGAGAGACTCCCTTACAGACAGTGAAATTATTTTCATGAATGTGAAAGCTACAGAAACAAGAGTTGCATCAGGCCTCGCATATCAGAAATAAACCACTTCTAGCAGAAAAAAACCCCTTTATTTATTTTTTTTCTGAGACTACTGATCTTCTTGAATGAAAGCACTCAAACTATTCAGACATGTTTTCACTTAAAATTCTATCTAAAGAGGCTTTGTGGCACACAGACTGACATCATGATTAAGTAGGAAATAATTTTAAATGTTATGTCCCAACTTGCTCTACCCATCCTTCTCACCCCTTGACTTCCTCTTGCCGCTGTTCCATCTCCCTTTTACACTTGATTTTCAGAAATACAATATATTTCCACTTCCTAAGGCTAGAAGTGTGGAAGCATTACATCTCTTCACCAAATCAAGATTTCTTCCCAGCTCTTCCTTTTAAGGAGGCAGTTTTAAACCTTCTCGAAGTCAAGGATTAAGAACAGGAAGAATATTAATGGAGTTCATGCACACATGAGTATGCATTTGGGCATTCATAAGAATGGTCTTCAAGATTCAGGTTTTTTTTAAGACAACCAGTCTTACATAAAAAACCCTAAAGTTCTCAGAAAAGTTTGTCAGCATGGGAATCGAGACAACACTGCCTTCTTCCCATTAAGCAGCTGTTCATATTGAACAGTGGCAAAAGAGTTCCAAAGGCAATTTTCCTACAGATGCTTTTGGCTTCTTCCAGAAACAGTAGTATTTCAGAGGAGAATTTTGAGGTAAGTAATTTTGAAAGGGCTTTTTTCCCACCTACACATAAAAAAGACACAAGACTGAAAGATTTATAGACCAGGAGGCTGCTCAGTTTTTATCTGGACTGTTGAATGTAAGATGCTTTTCTCAGAAAGAATAAAAATGCCTCTTGGAGTCAAAGAAATGCACTGTGGTTTTTCATTTTCTTTTTCTTACCCAAACACAGCCTCTTTGTCATCACAGTCATATTTCAGGCATGTAAGAACATCAAGGATAGAGAGCTGGTTTTAAAATAGAAGCCTAACAAACCGCACAAAACAGAGAGCAGAAGGATGAATGGTCCATCTTTGAACAAAGGCCTATTAATGAATGAGAAAATCCAGCTTCCAGGTCCTGTTCTGGTGAAGGGACACTAAATATGGCAAACACCCCACTCGTCCCAGCAGAGTGTGTTAGAAAGGGGGGCTCACGTTTCTCCGTTACAGGACTGCGTTTTACTTAAATAGAAGTTTGCTAGACTAGGGTTTGGAGTGCATCTTCATGCCTCCATGCCCTATACACCTTGCAAATCCATTCAGGATCCAAACCATATACTAATCTGTGTTCTGAAAATGTCTCAGGTCTATTTGGCAGGACACTTTAGCATTTATATGGCCCTGATGAGTTTCTGTCTCTAAGCCAACATGATTAATTTACAATTTCTTTTTGAGAACAAAATAGAGAGCTGCAGCTCTAATACAGCAAATAGCTTGTCTAAAATAACTTCTGGAGACAGCATTTAGAATATTAGTAATTAATTGCTTTCTTGCTTGTTAGACAAAAGCTGTTAGCAATAAATGGAGGCAGGGAGGGAGGCTTCAAACATTACGAAGAGACAAAGTTATAGTTCAGAAGGGATTTTTCTAAGGCATTGTTCATAGCTCTCCCACAGAAGTCAGAGATGAAACTCCCACTGAACTAAATGGGGACAGACTTAAATGAGCATTAAATAGCTTGTTACAGTTTCTGTCCACCTAGGGATCTGACAAAATGGTAGTATGCTGCAGCAAATCCTGACTCAGTGTTTGGCTATGTGTGTCACATACCAGAAAACACATATTTCACTAAACAGCAAAGAGAAATTGCTGTTCAGAAGGACACAGGGGCTGCTGAGCAGTCTGAGTCAATCTGTTTCATAAGGAAAACTATGGCCACATCCAATATCCCAGGTGCTTGGGCAGAGGGAATCCTAAAGGTCTCTCTTCAGGCTCCAGAGCTCTCCTCTCCTCAAATGCTTTAGGTATCGAGGCAGAGGTAAGTGTCAAAACTGTGCTTTATAAGGCTGTTCTGCCAAGCTTTTTGGAAAACACCTTGGGTAAAAATACAACAGAAGATGTCTCCAAAAGCTCCTTCACAAACTCACTGCTTTCTGCTACCAGCCCTCCACAACAGCCTGCATCTGTTTTTCAGAGCTGCAAGACGTTTAATCTCCACTCTGCCACAGCAGGATTAATATTTTCTTCCCCCAGGTCAAAAAGCCAGAAGCAGCTCTTTCTGGTCCTTTCATGTGCTTTTGCATCAGTAATTTGTTACTCTGTGGTGGAGAGATGCTATACCAGAACCCCCTAGAAATTTCTACACAGACAGGCGGAATTCAGATCCTGACTTATAATGGTGCCAGCGGGAATGGCTTTTGCCTCCTGTCCATGAACATTTTGCTGCAAAGATGCTAGATAAAGCCTGGAGGGAGTCTGGCTGATTGCGCTAGATAGATTCCACGGTTTTGCCTGTGAGCAAAGCAGAAGTAAAAATCTCGACTCCCAGTAGATGGCACCACTGAATTTTTTCTGTGGTTAGCGCGACCGCGACTCAGAGGCAGCAGAGCCTGCAGAGCCAGAGTTTAGTGGTCCTTGAAACCATGAGCTCAGGCCTTTACTGGAAACTGACATGAGAGAACAGCGAACCCATATCCACACAGTGATACCACACTTTTGAAAGAATGATGATGCACCAACTTGTAAAACAGCATAGCCATAAAAAAAAGCAGCTGTCCCCTGTGTACCACATGGATGGCTGCATGGGCAGGGCTCTGTCCTGTCCTCTTCAAACCCACTCCATGCAGATCAGTTCTTTGCCTGAGGGCACCACGGGCTTCATTGCCCCTTCCATAGGGAGATGAGGTTATGGCCCCCGGCAGTGTAAAGCAGCATGCTCCACAGCAGAATTTGCTCTCCTGCAAAGTGGTAGGGAAATGTGTGATGACATCAAGGAACCAGCAACCCTGTTTCACACTGCCTGGAAGTCTGATGCTTATTCAGGGCCAACAGCTCCCATCTTCCTTGGGGAGGTGTTGAGTGAACCCACACACACACACACAAGCCCTGTAATGGTTATTTTCCATATGGATTTAAAAATTCAGCATAGTCATTGTATCAATTTATGCAGGAGACTGGCAGTTGTCTAAACACACAGCAGGCTGAGAAAGATGGCTTTTCTCTCAAAGAATAAATTATTCCTTGCTAATTAATTACAGGGGAAATAAGAACCTGCACTAGTGTTTAAGACAAGAAAAGCCAGGCTAAGCAGGAAGGCTGGTATTGTTGAAATGTTGTGTCCCAGGGGATTAGGGCACCATTTCCAGCTCAGACACAAATCCTGTGTGACCCTGGGCAATGCACACAGCTTCTCTAAGGCTTTTGTCTGTGCCGTTTTACACCACAGGGATCAGAGGTGCAGGTACATGACATGCCACAGCCAGCTTGTGCATGCCATGTCTACTGCCTCCCAAACAATTGCAATAGTCTTTCCCTGGCCTGCCTGTTCCAAAGCAGGCCTGAAACTGTGAATGGCTGCAGCCCATCTCCTTAACAGTACTGGTTAAAACAAGCATATATTCATTCTTCTCTCGGCACAAAACCCAGTTCAGAGTCTCTGTCTTCCTATTTAAAATGCCACTCAAGAATTTTAAGAGTCTAGAAAGCAACCTTCATCAGCCAGTTGTGAGTGACTGAACTGAAATCAGACTCTACTGTCCACTGTCTCAAAGATTGGAATGAGAAGCTCAGATGGGATTCCACCAATCAATTGTCTCAGAGATGGGTGGGAGGAGTTGAGGTAAGGCTGCAACATCCATTGCCTGGAAGAATGGTGTGAGGATCTGAACTGGGACTCCATTGTCCATGGCCTGAAAGATGAATAGGAAGAGCTGAGAACAGTCTCTTCTGCCCATTGTCTCAAGGATTGGTGTGAGGAATTGCTGTCCATTATCTCAAGAATTGCTGCAGCCACATGCAGTTGAAAAGGTGGCTGTAAGACCATCAAAACTGGTCCACCAGGAATGTGTAGTATGTGACATTAAGAACAGAGGTACTCCCACCAACTCATAATAAAAGGGGGGAAAAGACATCACCATGAAGGACACCTCTGTGAGGACACCCTCCACAAGGACACCCACCCACCTCTGATGACTACTACGGACTCTTGGGAGCACTCTGCTCTCATACTAGCTACAGACCCTGAGGGATTCCCACCACCAATGATAATGCAGTGGACCCCCGGGACACCACTGGATCCATGGTGGTGACTCTCTCTCTCTGCACCCCAAACTCTTGCTTCATTTCTATCTTTTTTTCCAGTCTTGACTATTGCTATCCCCTTTTTAATAATAATTTCCCTTTTTGTAATAATTTTTCATAATAAACCAACTGATCGATTATTTTACTTGATCTCATTTGCGTCTTAATTTCACACTTGGGATTATGAAGGGAACAGGTCTGACACTGAGTTTTTCTCCAGTTGGACCCTGACATTTAATTGACATGACAGACAGGATCCCTTGCAGTGAAAAGTACCATAATGTCACATCAAGTGTAAGGTATTGTGTGAGTACTTCTCAGGGATGTAACGGGTAGATTTTGTTGAAATAGATGTGCTGGCTCCTGAGACGACTGCTCCAACCTATTGTTATGCTTTGTATTACCTCTTGGGGGCTTAAGGAGTGGGTTTTGTTGAACCAAAACGTGCTGCCTCCCTGAGACGATTGTCCCATTCAGAAATGAATAGCGGTGAAGCTGTGCTTCAGGGCAGAGATATGTTGTATGTTCTTTTAGAGAAGCTCACCCCTCTCTGGCAGGGGTAAGGTGGTCAAATTAAAATTGGCATAATTTGCAAAGCATAACAGAGCAAATAAGTGCCCTGCAAAAGAACACAAAACTGCAGCACAGAAAGGGTAAATTTATCATCTGTGCCTTACTGGGCACCAGCTTGGCTGCTGCAGTAGAGGCTAGAGAGAAATAAGCAGCTGAATCTCAGCTCATACAAACTTCAAAAGACCTTGTCCAAGCCTTGCAGGACCAGGTAGTCAACTTAGAAGAACAGCTAGTCAAAGAGAAAAATCAGGCTAACTACTTGCAATTAGCCCTGAAACAGCAACTCCTTGCAGAAAAAAGTGCCTCTCCACAGTCCGAGAAAACAAGTGAATACCCCCACGGAGACCTGGAAGAGATAAGACTAAGGTTAGAAAAATTAAACGTTCCTGCTTCTTCTCTCAGCCCCTTGATAAAACCAGAATATACTTGCAAAGACAGAGAGAACGAATTCCCACAAATTACTACTAAAGAGGTTCCATATACTGCCATGGAATTAGCTAAACTTAAAAAGGAATTCAGTTGTACTCCAAAAGAATCAGAAAACTAGTAGGTTTGGAGAGGATCACTGTCTGGGGGAGATCAGACTTTACTAAGTGAGAAGGAAGCTGAGAGATATTGGAGGCCAGGAGTATTTTTAACCTCTGGGGACCACTGCATACCCTGGTCCTTAACTCAAAGAGCAGCTTATTCTGCTGGAGGACTTAACGCTTTGGAAAGGGGATTTAACCCTTTGGACTGTCCCTCGCAATCACAGGGACAGCAGACCAGTCAGTAGAAAATGTACAGAAAGTAGCATGCCTGCAAATTATGTATGATCAGGAACTTTGACTTGAACAGGAATCCCAGATGATGATAGTAATTGATCCCAAATGTATAACTCCCCTCATTTGATGTCTTCCTGACTCCCTGAAAGCCTTGGGGATCCAATTGCAGGGAAAGATACAAGCAACATCCCAAAGTGAAAGGGCTGTTGCTCCTTGGAAGGACTACTATCCCCTGCTAGAAAGACAGAAAAGAACGTATGGGCATGAGTTGCCCAGGAGTTGCTTAAATGTGGAAGAAAGTAGCACCAGATCAAGTCCCACAAAACTATATTTCAACATTTCTAGTAAAATTGATACTAAGAGACTGACGTGAACAGAGGTGAAGACCCCTCCTCTCCCAACTAATGGGAAATGCCAGACACCCCCTGCTTGACCAGGAGGTAGAAATATTTCTAATAAAAGGCAAGGGTTGTGGACTTTGGGGTGGCGAAAGTGTGCTCCTAAAGATTTAATGGATGCATTACCCACTTGCTGGTGCTAGAGTAGCCAAAAATAAACCTCATGGGCCCTAAAGAAAAGGAAAAATGTGGAAGGCCCCAGTGCCCCCAACACTTACTAGCTCCACCCCTTGATTGTCAGTATAGGGGTGGAGGGTGGATATATATTCAAGAGCTCACTGAAAATAATTAAGGTAAATTACTTGTTTTGTGGGACCTGATCTGGTGCTGCATTTTTCACGCCTGTGAGCCTCTCAGGGACACAAGGGGTAAAATTTTGACAAAGGAAACTTAACATGTTGTCTCCCTGAGATGACTACCCTGCCTGTTGTTGTATTTCACTTTGTATTACATGTGTACCTCTCAAGGACATATGGGGTGGGTTTTGAGAAAACAAATGAGTTAATTTCAGAGATTAGTTAGATGGTTTTCCCCTTGCTTGGGACTGAGTACATGCATTACAGATTGAGGTATTCAGCCTATCCCAGGTGACATTGCTAAACTGTATAGCCCTTGACTTGCTATTAGCTTCCCAAGGAGGTGTTTGTACAATTATAAAGACAAGCTGCTGCACACACATTGATCAGAGCAGCAAAATATCTACAGAATTGGTTGAAATTTGGGAACAGACAAATCTTGCGCCAAGTCACTACAGACAATACCTCACACGCTGAAGATTTACAGTACAGACTTGGCTACCAGACTGGGTATGGTTAAATAATTTGTTTATAATAATTGTAATAATTATAATAATTATAATTTGTGTTTGTACCCTAGCAGGCATGATTCAATGTTGCTGTTCACAATGGTGTTTCAGAAATAAATATGGGAAAATAATATAAGATGAAGCTTATAGGTTATATGTGAATCCTGTAAGTCTCAAAGGGGGACTTGTAAGATGAAATGCTAAGTTGCAAGTTAAAACCACTCTGTTAATTGTAAGCTGTAAATTGGGACCACTGTTGAGAGCAAGATGGGGCTGGTTCTTCAAGGTAATGAACAAATCAGAACAAACTGACCTAAACTGTGGACATCATAGTAGTTAAGTAATTTGCAAGGGTTTTTTGCACAAGCACAGAGGTAAATCAGTGGACACAGTGAGGAGGACTATCAATAACCTCTAGAGACCCCTTGACCACCACGCAGCAAGGAAGCACATGCATGATTATAATGCAAATTTTATAATTCCAGAAAATCTAGTGAATATTTGTAAACAAACTGGTGGGCCCCGGCTAGCTCAGTCACTTGGAAAGCTTTGGTAAAGTATTATAAAAATTATACAGTATTACAGACCAGCTACCTGGAACCCCAACAAATTGGTCAGCAGTGCTCAAGAACCTATGTATAACTTCAATTGCATTATTCAGTTGCAAGCTACCCTAGAAAACATTGCCAATGAAACAGCCCATGCCCTTGATCTGTTAGCAGATCAGGCCAGGCAAATGCGGACAGTAATATTTCAATATCACGTGGTTCTTCATTACCTGCTAGCCATGGAAGGGGGAGTTTGTGGCGAATTAAATTATAAAAATTGTTGTTTGAAAATCGATAATGGTAAAATAGTACACCAAATAATATCTGGAATTCAAAAATTGGCTCATGTTCCTGACCAAACCTGGAAAGGATGGAAATTTGACCCTTTCTCCTGGCTCCCTGGGGGCCATGGGTTAAACAAATTTTATTTTGTTTGTTATGTGGCTTTGCTATGTTTTTGTTTTTACCTTGTATTATTCCTTGTCTCATTCAATTAATTTGGAGTGCTGAAATACAACTTGTAACTACCGCCTCTCCCAACAGAACTAAACAAATCTGATTAATGTCCACAGAAACAATCAGTTGTAGAAATAGTTTAAACCACTGCTCTTTTCATTTCCTGTCTTCCTTTGCACTATCCCTTTTCTAAGATCACTTGGATCCAGAACAATCTGAGATGCTGAAATGGGTTTCCACCAATCCATTGTCTCAGAGATGGGTGGGAGGTGTTGAGATAAGGTAATTGCCTGAAAGCACACCTTCAAGAAGACAGCTCCAGCAGGACACCTCTATGAGGACACCTTCCATGAGAACAAGTCCAGAAGGACATCTCTACAAGGACATCCACCTCCGATGACTACTATGGGTTCCTGGGACACTCTGCTCCCACCACCTCTCATACCAACTACGGACGCTGAAGGACTCCCACCACCTCTGATGATGATTATGGATCCCCAGGACACCCCTGGATCCATGGTGGTGACTCTGTCTCTCTCTCTGCACCCTGAATTCTTGCTTCATGTGTATCTTTTTTTTACAGTCTGTCCCATCACCATCCCCTTTTTTATAATAATTTCCCTTTTTATAATAATTGTCTTTTTGTAATAACCCAACTGATTGATTACAGTACTTGACCTTGTTTGCATTTTAATTTCACTCTGGAGATCACAAAGGAGATGGATCTGGCACTGGGGTTTTCTCCAGTTGGACCCAGACACCAGTTTGATCTATGAAAGGGACAATCTAATAGTAGCTTCTCAGGAGTGGTAATTTGTGATATGGCCTAGAAGGCAAGAAAGCCCAACTATAAGAAGGGGTCAAACTGGCTGGTAGCAGAGATGCCAGAGACTGAAGTACTCCTTGCAAAGGAGTGAAGTTTCCGTTGGTGATGAGATAAGAAACAGCATTATCTTCTAGCTGTCCTGGAAGAGGAGCTATCAGAGGCTATCCTTTGGCAGCAGTGCTGGGCTGAGGTGCCCCATGCAACTGCTGTTGGGACTGCTGATGGTGCAAGTGTACATAAGGAATCTGATTGTCATGCGTCTTTCAGACTCCATGTAGAAACTCTCATTGCTCCAGGACTCTGCCCCATGCGTTGCTGATTAGATTTTTCACTTATATTTCAGCACAAATGTGTTGCCTTGAGGAATACCATAATAATTCCCCAACATCTACCATGATAATTCTTTTTCCAATGAGTTATCTGATCTTGGCTTATCAGAAATAGAAGGCAAACTCACAAAGCTGATGCAGAGTTCTGGATGCATGCACAAAACATACTGCCAACAAGTCATCTTCACCAACTGCGAAGGGAAAGAGTTACTTGCCATTTCCCAAGTGAAAAGATCTCACATCTCATGTGATGGTGTGCAGGACCATTGATAACCTCTGTAAGCGCAGAAGAGTGTCTTATCAAGTTCAGCTCTTGTCTAACTTTCTCTTTTGCTCCTGGAAACTTTAAAACCTTCTTTAAAGAAGATTTAATAAGAGAATGTTAGCAGCATACAGCATGAATTTATTCCCTTTCTTACCTGTGGTGATCACCAGACCTCCAAGCACATGGTCAAGACTTGCTAATACCACACTGTCCAGCAGAGATGACATGTTTGCTGTTAAACACACAGAAGAATTTTATCTAGCAATAGTATTTTCCTTAGAGGCTAGATTACAGCTGAATTTTTTGAAAAACTGTCCGATCACAATTTAAAGCCCTCAAGTGTTGGTGAGTCCCAGACCTGCTCTGCTGCAGTATCCAATTACCCTCACAGTCAGGTGCTTGCTGAGACCAGTGCCTGCTCCCTGTCTGCTGAGGGAAGGTTCCTGGCTGAAAGTAGACTTTTGATGGAAAATCTCATTTCCAGGAGACAAGAAGTCAATAACATATTTTAGAAAAATAACCTGGCTTCAGCTGTATCATTTTTGCCAATATCTTTGGAGCAGTTACTGGATTCCTCTGCTTTGTTTCTGATGATGGAAGCCATATTTGCATTGACAGCCTGCATCTGGTCTTTTGAATATTTGCAGGATGTCTCCATTTTAATAGGAATCCCTCTGATCGATCCAGCAATTAATTCTCTAATTTCACGGCTTTCATGGAGGCAGCTGAATGTTTATTGGAGCTGAAACTGCAATTTATGTAGTGTTGGTTTCCCAGAAGGTCAGGCTGCTGTACTCTCCCCCCTGCCCTTCTCTCAGTCCACAAACAGTGCTTTTCAGTCCTTGCCCTTCTAAGTCTGGATTTAATTCCATACAGGGACTGGTGTCTTTTCCATATACAGTAGATTGTGCCATTTCCCACCATTACACCATCTTATAGGTCACTCCTTCAAATGGCAAGGCAGACTTGGTTGTATAGAAGCTTGCCTACCTCATCCAGCTACCAGCCCAGGGTCAAAACTTTATCTTAGATAAACAATGGAAAGCCTGAGCCCAGCTCTTTGCTAGAGGAACCTAATGACATCCATCAGACCCCAGATCCTGCTTGATCTGCTAAGCCCTTACGGGAAAAGATGAGAAGCAGCAGGACAGCAGGAACATTTTTTGGTGAAAGCTGGGGACAAAGTGGCATCGCTCCCAGCTTCTCCTGCCTCCTAAGTCTGCATATCCTTTCTGCAGAGGCAAGCAAAGCCAGAGTTTTCACATACCTGTGTGTCTCACAAGTTAGATATAACCTCCTCTCACATTGTGTGAAGCCTTCAGTAGCCTGTCATTTTCACCCTAGCAAGTCCCTGCCCCTTGGTGTGATGGTTACACCAAGTTCATCTGCATACAGACACTAGTCATGCTTCATTTCAGGGTGGTTTACACTTTTGTGCCTGGGGGGCCTGCACTGCAATATCCACCCAAGGATTTTCTGAGCAGTGAAGAGCTCTGTGGTAAATGCTGAAGTTCAGCATGGTCCTTTTCTGCCTACTAGTTTCAATGGACATTGTCATTTTTTTCTCTGCAGCTCATCCATTCTTTTGTCCAGCTTATATTACTGTTCACCAAGGACTGGTTCTTTCCTTACCCCATTTGTATCTTCTCACAGCACAATAAACCTCATGCTGTTTGCATTCTCAATTTGTGTTCAGTGTAATTTTTGACTCAGTGACAATGAGGATTCTCTCATCTGTTTTGTCTATAGCTTTGTACCTTTTCCTCTGACTGTAGAGTACCCATAGAATCATAGAACAGTTAGGGTTCAAAAAGACCTTAAGATCATCAAGTTCCAACCCCTCTGACATGGGCAGGGACACTTCATACACTAAACCATGTCACCCAAGGCCCTGTCAAACCTGGCCTTGAACACCACCAGGGATGGAGCACTCACAGCTTCTCTGGGCAGCCCATTCCAGTCCCTGACCACCCTTACAGTAAAGAACTTCTCCCTTATATCCAATCTAAACTTCTCCTGTTTAAGATTTAACCCATTACCCCTTGTCCTATCACTACAGTCCCTAATGAAAAGTCCTTTTCCAGCATCCCTATAACCCTCCTTCAGATACTGGAAGGCTGCTATGAGGTCTTCACGCAACCTTCTCTTCTCCAGGCTGAACAGCCCCAACTTTCTC
>WYDI02033325.1:0-22124 GCA_009867235.2 Psittacus erithacus | reverse complement strand
CCAGCGCCTCAGCACCCTCACAGGGAAGAGCTTCTGCCTCAGAGCTCATCTCAGTCTCCCCTCTGGCAGCTTAAAGCAACCACAACCCAAAGCAAACGCAACACGTTCAATTTCCCCGTCGCTCGGACCCCCGACACCCAGCACGGCGCCCGCTCCGCTCAGTACCCGGGGCCGCGCCGGCCCCGCCGGGGCGGGCACTGCCGCTGCTCCTCCTCCGGCTCCCGGGCGGGGCCTGGCCGCCGCGGTGCCGCTTCCTGCCCGCCGCCCGCGCCGCGCTCTCCCTACCTGCGAGGTTATGATGTCAGCGGCTCATTACCCTAATTATGCTGACCTCATAGCCGGGCCCAGCCAATGGGGCCGCGGCGCTCTCCCCACCTGCTAGGAGGAGAATTCCATCATTCCTGGGATTCCTCCCCGGGCCCGTGCAGCGAGCGGCGCCGGGGCTCGCCGCGCCTGCTCCGCCTCGCCGCCGGGGCCCCGGCCCTGGCCCGGCAGTAAACAACCAGCTCTCCAGCTCCGCTCCGGCCGCCCTAGGTACGCTGCCGCAGCTGCTCGCCGTCCGGCCGGGAGCACCCTGGTGAGTGACCCGCGGAGCCGAGGCCGGCCGCCGGTGGGACGTTGGAGGCGGGAGTGAAGGGGACAGGTGCCCTGCGGGCGCGTCCCTCGCTTCTGCCGCGGGGCCCGGCCGCTGAGGGGAGCGAGCATCGCCCTGCCGGGGCTGACAGGCGGGACGCGGCGATCTCACGGCAGGGGCTGCCCCGTCCTGTCCTCCGCGTTGCGGGGCTGCCTCTGGGCCGGGCACCGCGCTGGTCCGGGAGCCGCCGTCACCCTGAGGGGGCCGCGGTGGGTGAGGAGTTACCTCAGGGAGCCCGCTCAGGCCCGGCCGCGCTGTGGGGAGCACCCGGGCCGCTCCGCTACCGCGGGGGTTCGCAGCCCTCCCGCGCTTCCGGCCGGTGCCCGGGGCTGCCCAGGTAACGGCGGGAGGCGCGGGGGAGCTGCCGGGAAACGCTCCGCGGCCGCCCGCAGTTCCGTGCGGGCAGCGGGTGACTGCCATCTTAAACCCGCACCTCGGCCTGCACGGAGCGCGCTGTGCGCGCAGAACAGCCGCCGGCGGCACAGGGTCCTGTGGTGGAACACTCCAGAGCTAGCCCGAGGGCGCTGCTGAAGCGTTTGCTCCCAGCGTGTGCCATCTGTGGAGACTGCTTAATGCCCTCCCGAGCAGAGCGGCTCCGGTCTGTTCGGTCAAGCTGGCTTTATGGTTCCCAGCTGTAATCAGTAGTAATTAATTGTCCGAGCCGACCTTACTGCACATGGCAGCAGGGCACCTCTGTCCTGAGAGGAGTTTAACCATCGTCCCACTGACGGCTGACAAACCGTGCAGACGGCCACTTACCGCTTTATTCTGTTGGTGCTTTGAGATTATCAGAGCTAATGGAGGTTTTTAAGTTAAACCGCAGAGGAGGCTGGTTGATCAGGATCTCCAGGCTTCCTCCTGCAGGGTAGTTTGATTAGATTGTCTCCAGCTGTGCAGGAGGGAGTTGTTAGAAGAGCGGTTCTGGGGGAGGAACAAAGTGTAGGTTGTGACAACTGGGAGAAATTCTCCTTGCAGTGATATTAGTAACGCTTAGATTCAGACCGGCATGAAATCTGGCAGCAGTCTGCCTCTGCCGCCTTAATGATGCGTAAACTTCTTATTTTAAGGCTCTTCTACGAACTTCTTGGCCTTTATTGACATTTTCCTGCTTCTCACGTAAAGTGTGTTTTGCATAAATGCCCTACAACTCTGTTTGATACCCCAGTTGTAATCTTGATATTCAGGCTCAGGCTGCGAGGCTTTTGGGGAGCAGTTGCAAGAGCTGCTTTCAGTCAAAAATAAAGCAGCTCTGGCCCGTTAGACTGCTGGAGGAATTCGGGTGTGCCCGCGCTGTGCATGTGCATTGGGTTTTGAAGCAAGCTGCTGGGCTGAAACAGTTGTTGGATCACCAGCATCCCGGAGGCAGGCTGTGGGGAATGGGGATGGCGTTTGGGTCCTGGGTGCTGTGTTTCTAAGCCTGCCTTATCTCAATGAAATGAATGCTACCGACTAGCTTTAACACCCACCACAGAGTAGGGGTTAGGCCACTGCTAAATGCTGAGCACTGAGAAGTGGTGCTGGAAGGGGTGGATCAAATAGTGGGGTAGTATAAAATACATCCAGTAGCTAAACCAGCATAGAAAATCACTGACACAGGCCTCTGGGGCATGTTAACTGAAAAGCACGTTCACATTATAAAGCATAAGGAGGAGTTTTTTTAAATATGTGTAGCTTTGATAACTAATACAGTATGGAGACACTGAGAAGGCAAATTGCTTTCAGTTACATTTGACAGCTTTCTATAATAAGAGGTAGTTTCAGTTCAGTTCTGTTTTCTATGGTTAGATGTTTCATTATATGTTTGCAGCAGAATGTGTAACAGAGGATGGACTGAGCAATCTTGTAGATACAAGCCGTGGTCAGGTTAGACTTTTCCACCTTCAGTTTCTTATGTTTGTTAGCATCTAATTCAAATATGACTGCTAATAGCATTCTTTTTAGAATGTTACTTTGGTAAGGAGGATTTACGCAACGAGCAAACAAAAAACCACAAGGTAAAATGCCAAAGCTTTGCTTTAAGCTTTTAATTTTCTGTGTGATAAGTTAAATTGGGAAGCTGTTTCTGCTTGAAGACTTGCCTGTTCAAACACATTTTCCAGATGCAAAACAAGCATGGGAAAAAAAAAACCAAACCCAACCACCAAAGTACTGAATAAATACATTACAAAAAAAACCCCACCAAAAGGGGTGTTCTGAGGATTCCTTTGGTGGAGTAGCATGAATTCGCTCTGAAGACTGGGAGTTTAAATGCAGAAGGATGATCTGTGCTAAATGCCAGTCACGCTTAGGGTTAACGTTTCACATGGGTATCTCCACAGGGTTTATGTATCTGCAGGCAGAAACTCTGATTTAAGTGCAGTTGAAGGAATTTAAACGTGTTGTGGCTGTTGAGGACACATCGAATACAACATGCTTATTGTTACTCTCATTCACAGTGCAAATATGCTTTACTCTTCCCTGTCGTAAAAAATAAAAGATGTTGACCTAGTTTGCATCAAGCTTCTGCTTTATCTTCCTTTACTCTGTAGACTTACTGATTGTGCTGATAAATTGTGTCAGGATTTCCTCTTCAGTTTAGCTTTCTTCTACTTCAGTCAGCTAGAGACTCTTTCTCTAGGTGCTTCTGGTTCTGAATTGGACAGGGAAGTACTGTGCCCATATCTTCCTGGATGTGAGCTGCTTTTGACCTATTTGACACTGATCTTCAGTTAATCTTGTTTTCCCAATACTTTTGTTTATCTACACTTCACTTAAGTCTTCACTCTTGATTGTTTCTTGAGCATCTTGTCTTTCCTGTCTCACTTTCCCATTGTTATAATGGGCTTTGTTTATTAATCCACTTCTCCCTCCAACCTTATCTCTCAAATTTCACCAGACATGAATTCAAGTACCAGACTTTTCTCTACATCACTAAAGGGTTCAGCCTTTCTCTCTCCTTGGCATCACATAGATGTCTGTCTCTAGTTCACACTTGCCAAGCTTGAGAAAGCTCTTACTAGTGTCTGCTTTCAGATGGTTCTTATTAATGTGTTAGCAGTGGCTGTGGGCCATGCTGCTATTCTGTCAGTCAGACCTGTAATCCAAATATCTTTATGACTCTGACCTCTTTTTAGATCTTCTTGTCCAAATGACATATAAATTCTTCTGATTTTTCTTATCTGCACAGCGTGTCTTTCATACAGGTCTTTTGTTCTCATCACCCAACTTTTTCCTTGTTTCTGTCATCTAACTTGTTATTTCAGTTACTAGTTAACATCTGTTACACAAACCCCATCATATCTCCATCATAGAGATGGCTGCTGCAAACAGAATCTTCGAGGTTATGCCAAATTTTATGTGTCCCTTTGCTATTCCCCCTTTCTTTTGTTAATCAAATAGAAAGATCTTCTCTTTATTTCAAATATTCCCTGACATACCCCACTGTGAATAATAACTTTGTGGGATTAAATAAGCGCCTTGTTCAGTCTGCAGTTAGTCTCTGGTGCTGTTTCTTTACTGCCTATTTACTGAAGCTTCAAACAAGCAACTTGAGGGGTTTTGCCCACATGCTTTCCCTGGTGCTTGGAAGGTGCTGTAAACCTATGAAGTCACTTAACTGTTAATTTTAAAAAGATTTCATTTCCCTATAGTCTTAAAAGAAAATATAATGTTACCTGGCATTTGCAGAGCTGAGAGTACTCCATATGTGCATGGAATGTGCAAAAGATTGAAAAGGACAGCGAGAGTAATGTGCTGTTTCCTTTCGCTAACGGGTGTTATATTCTTCCAACCTTGCATAAAAAACCCGCAGCGCATCAGTGTTTAGAAACTTACTTGTCTTTCGGATGTTGTGTCTTCTGTGATTTGATGTTCCATGTCTTTGCTGTGTTTTCAGAGTGTTTCTTCACTGCAGTGTAGGTGAGGTGACAGATTAGGGGGATGCTGAGTGGAAGCAGTAACTGATAAATAAAAGGATTAAGATATTAAAATAATATTTGAAGTTACAGTGGATACCAATACTTTGAATGCTTGTAAAAGTACTTTTGGTTTGGGTCTCTAACAGTTCAGATTTTGTAACAAGTGAGAAACCTATGAAACTGTTCCCAGTGTTTAAATTGGAGCTATCCAGAGGAGGTTCAGTTTGTGTCCTTGTTCTTTGCTAGTCGCTTGTTTTCCCTTTTGACTGCAGAGCAATAGAATACTTGCACGTAGGCTGGAGAGCTGGGTTTTCACCCAGTTAAGAATGAGAACAAAGTCCAGCTTAGATCCAGGTTGGTTTCTGCTGTACAGGCAGGTTTCTGTGTCTCACAGAGAATTAGCTGCCTTTCATCACGAGTCCAGTTTTGGGGTTTTTTTCTTGTCAGAACCCTGAAAATTGAGCTATTCTTTCATTTCTGAAGCATGAGGCCTTCTGAGGGTGACCGGGCTGTTCTCTGAAGGCTGCCATAGAGTAGCTGTAGCAGTTGCTGTCCTCGCTGAGATGGAATTAGGGTTTTAAGCTGCGAACTAAGAAAAGATTCCTCCTCTCTCATTCTCGTAGGCAACCTTCATTTCTTTCCTCAACTGTTATCCCTGGCTTGTGAATTTAGAAAGAGAGATATTTCATAGTATTTGAAAAATAATCCAGAAGTTGATAGCTCCTTGAAGGTGATTTTCATAACTGTAAATGTGTTCAGCATGTTTAAGTCACAGTACATATGGTATGGCCCCCCGGAATTTGCAGATCTCTTGATGAACAGTGTGGCTTCAAGGAAGCTCTTGAATGAGCACAGCATTCTTAACAAGACATTAACTGTTAGGGAATTACTTGTGCAGCTCTCTCATGATGTGATCTTTTACAACAAGCAAAGCTACAAAACTCTGTTAAGGCCAGTTTTAGTGAAGTTGTTTTTAAAGTGTCTTAATTTCCTGAACAGAATTAAGACTTGGTTCCTGTTTCCTTCTCTCAGTGTGGACTTCTGTCACTAGCTAATTCTCTTACTAGGAACATGTTCCGGAAAGGAATTGGGCATCTGCTACTCCCATTATTTGAAAAGTACTGGAAATCTTACTGCAGCAATTTATTTTCAATGAGATATATTACTAACCTTTGTATTGTTCTTAATCAAGAGGGTTTTTATAAAGAGTTGACCAAAAGCTGCATATTGCTGCCTTTGAAAGTTAGGACAGAGCTGGTTATTACTAAATCATGAGTTAGCCTTTGGTTTGGCATAGCTGCCTCATCTGATCTTATGTCTGATCTGATCAGACATTTTCTAATCATTTTTCCAACAGAATTTTCACTCAGATAGAAGTATCTGTGTGAAAGGGTTGGTAATTGACAGCCTGGCAAGAAATAAAGTGGTGCTGTTTTAGAATCCACAAAAACAAAATACAGGAAAGAAACCAGTCATCAAGGTTGAAGGGATCAAAGTGGAATGATGCTGAAGGCTTCTTTAGCAAACGCTGTCTTTGAAATCTTTGGTTTGGTTTGGAACATCAAACTTTGTATAAAAAAAAATGTTTAATGAAGACAGACTTGGTAAAATAAGTCTAAGATCTTGTTTCCTAAAACCTCTTGCCCACATGTCCTGTCTTTAAATGAAAGAGTTAACTGATTTTATAATTTGGGTTAAAACACTGTTTTTGAGCAACAGCTGATTCTGACAGGGAGGGAGATGCATGTTTTAATCCTTAAGTGCTATGCTTAGTTATTTTAAGTAAGTCTCTTCCACTTGCACGGTTCTGGGCAAACAAGACTGGATTTATTTTTTTATTGAACATAGAGGTTTTAAATTTTAAAAATACTTTCAAAATACTTTCTGTTATGCTTCAAAAATCTTTGATTAGTTTTCAAGTCTTTGACATTATTTAGGCTGAGGGAGGGAGGAGAGGGAGGTTCATTATTTATAGTGCTAAGTGAAGGAAATTGCTTCCCAGACATATGCTTGTTGTTATGTCCCTATACATGTGTTTGAGATTTGGTAGTTGCCACTACTTTTTTTTTTAAGCTCGTACTGTAAAGTCAGTTCCAGTAAGCAGTCCTTATGTCAGACCAGCATGCTAGTTTTGCAGGGGAAAAAACCAACAAAACTCCTAACAGTCTGTCCTGGGTTCAGCAGTTGCAGTCATTTTTCTTCTTCTTAGTAGCTGGTGCAGTGCTAGTGTTATCAGCGTTGTTCCCAGGCTGAAAGTCAAAAACACAGAAATGGAGCTCATTTTCATGTATGGGAATTATGTGTTGTAAGGGAACAGAAACAGGGAAAAGCTCCGAGGTGTGATTGTGATTATACAAGCTAGATTTCTGTTTGTGTTGTTACAGATACACACATGCGGTGTTTGACTGTATGTTCATGAGTAAGAAAATGCCTTAATGCCTTGTAAGCTTTGGATGGTTCTACTTTCGCTTAGGAAAGTATGGAGTGCAAGTCCATTGAATACTATGGATCTAAAGCAGCCTTACGCTCATGTGGGCAGTCAGGCCAGCTGTCATCCTCACTTAAGATGAGTTGCATCTTTGGATATTGTCTCAAGTAGCTATTACTGGCATGGAAGGCTGGCATGTGGGAGGGAAAATTGCCTATGGTGTATAGCATATAACCCTTCTGCAACCAAATAAGCAGTGATCACCAGCTTCAGTCAAATACTTGAGCATTTGGTCTTCTGGTTTGTTTTGGAAGAGTAGTTGGTGGGAAAGCTAATTCCAATGTTCCTTGTTTTCAGCAATTACGTAGTTTTAACAAATCGCGTGGTAGTATAACATGAAAAAAGCAGCAGAAACCTGCATTTTTGATTCTTTCTGCTGTTGTGCTCTTGTTCATGAGTACTTCCTTCTGTAAAATCTGGTGTGTGTGTGCTATGAACAAGTGGCATGCTACCTAGGATGTTGTTTTTGTGGTAAGGACTCAATGAGTTTACTGTTTGAAACTTTGGCTCTGAATTTTCCAGGATCCAGAGAGGAATGGAGACTCCATTGGATGTTTTGTCGAGAGCAGCATCTCTAGTACATGCTGATGATGAGAAACGTAAGTCTGAAATTTAGTTCTCTGCTTTGTTGAATCCAGATGCTTTGTTTATACTGTATATCAGCCTAGATGCTGTCTTCATCCATCTGAATCTAAGGCATGTAGAAAAATGTCTTCAGAAGCCCTTCAAAGGTTGTCTTCCTCGGGTGAAAACCAGTACATGGCAATTAAATTGGTTAGTACACAAGAGAGAATCATCCTGTGTTTGGAAAATGTACTTAATGACTCATATAAAGGTGCTCTCTTTTCCCAGTTGCATTTGTGTTGTTAGTGAACAAAAGATTATAATGGAACTAGTGTTGAACTGGAGATGGTTTGAGAACTCATGCTCCTTAGTAATGTCTGGTAGACCCGTTCTTGCTTAAGAGCGCATAGCTGGGTGGGCATGAGTGTGTTGCAAAGATTCCTTTTCAGCTCATAAAAACTTAAGAGGTGGACTACTATCAGTAATGAGCACTTCAGTTTCCTTTTACAGCCAGCAAAAGGTGAGTACAGGATTTTAACATAGCAAATTGTGTCAGCTACAGAGACTCATGATACCAATCACTGCTTTTAACATTCACAATAAATGTTTAAGATGGGTTAACTAATGTTAGAATAGTGTTTTCAGGTCTAACAAGTTGCAGTACTACTTTGTAGATCAGATTGTTCCCTGCATGTTTAGTAATAAATGTCTTTGGTAATTTTTTGTCTATGTAGTGTAAGCACTCAAGAAGTGTATGTATTTTGGATATCAACCTGTATAGATGCTAACTAGAAAGAGGGTAGTTTGGATTTCAGACTGCTTTTGTATGTAGCATAAAATCACCTTTTAAGGTGAATTCAGCTTTTCTTTTGGTCTTTGTTCCTTTATTCTGTATGTATTTTTTGAAAAGCAATTGCCTCAAATGTTCAGTAGAAACTGATTTACTGCTGTTGTTATTGAACCTTCTAACATAACTGCCAAGTAAACACACAAGGTGTATTTGGGCAGGTCTCAGAATTTGTGTGTGTGTGTGTTCAAATAATGAACAGAATAGTAGTGCACTCTTCCAGAGGCTTGTAAAATTAAGGTTTCATTTCATGGCTCTTTGCTTTATAATGGATATTGGGTTTGGTGTTCTTTCATGTTCACCGCACTATGGGATGCGTACCACAGTTTTACAGATCCCACTGTAATAGGATGACTTGGTTGTCTGCTAGTTACTTACTGTTACTAGTAAAATGAACAACAGGCGAAGTCCTTGAGGAGCTTCTCTGGCCTGGAGGGTTTCTCTTATAAGCTAACATGTATTTGTAGAAAAGGCAAAAGTTTAACTTACTTTCTTTTCAATACATTTTCTTAATGCATTTTGAATGTGTATTCTCCATTTTCTTAGCTTAGATGCATTCTTTCTGGTTAACTTGCCTAAGACTCTAGTTTGAATTCCACAGGGTAGGAATGTTGGGCTGGATTTAAAGAATCCAGAGGAAGTCTGAGTCAGTGCAACTTGCATGTGAGGAAGCTGATCCGTATCTGATTCTAATTTATGTTCCTTTAGTCTTACCACTTAATTAGATTTATGCCACTCTGCAGCTTCTAACTGATGCTGTCTCTGAGTTTGTCCTTTTGTTGTGCGTATTGCACACCAAGAATGCTGGAGCACAAAAAACTGCTAAAAGGAAGAAATGAGACTGGTCACTGAACTTACACTTCTTCTGTGTCAGCTTTTGTGGAAACAGCACCAGCCAGACCTTGCTCTGTGTTACAAAGTGGATACCAACAGTTTGAAGTTATTCTTAATCTTGAATTTAGGAATTATCCTTGAGCTTTCCAGTAAGGTGCCTGGCTTGCTGCTTCTGGAATTCTGTGGTCCTGTCTGTATTTCTGTGTCCCCTTGATGGGAGAGGATAAAGATATTTCTTAATGGAGTTCATTGCTTACTGACTGTCCAAGCTTGGTCTTCTGTTTCAGTGGAAGGGAAGCATATAGTAGTGTAATTATTAGCCAGTCATCTTAAAGGCTTGTCACTTATTGCTTACTTGTCAAGTAAGGGGAAAGGATTGAAGAAGTCTGTGCTGTTTAGGAGCAGCTGTTCAGTGCCAGACTAGGTAATGTGCAACTATTTTATCTGTAAGTAAGACCACAGTATAAGTTGGTAGTGTTTAAGTACAGACAAAGAATTACTGAAAGTACAGTTTTACCTCCCATAATTGTGTTGAGCAGCAAATGTTTAAACATGAAGCAGAATTATAGTTTTGTATTTCTCTCCCATGAAAATAAGGGTTTTAGGAACTGGTCTTCCAGTTACAAAGTGTTTTAAAAGGATAATCTTGTTATTGAGAAAATAGTGAAGGAAAATGCTTAACAAGGAGTTGCACTTGCAGAAGTTGAAAGCACTGTGTATGCAGCCTGTGCTGATTTTATAGTAACACTTTAATTACACTTCCCTCCAGTTTACAACTCCAGTTTAAGAATATGGGAAAGAATGAGAGAAACATGTTTCTCACTCTTGGTGTAATATAGTGAAAAGTCTGCTTTTGGCAAACGGAAGAAAATGTACTTCCGTAAGGGAATGAAAGGTTTGGAAACAGCTAATAAATGGCACAATAAAGTCCTAGGTAATAGTTTTGCATTTGAATGCATTGTACCAAAGCCTTGAGTCTTGATTTATGTTTTGAAAAACTGATACAGGACTTAAAAAGGTGATCTTTGATCAAGCCATACTTCTTACACATGTACCATCAGTTGCACGCATCATCCTTGTGTGAATGGAAGCCTGCAATTGCTATTCCACACTTTTTGCCTGTGAACACTGTTATTATTTGGCAGCAGTTTCTTTTATGTGGTTTAGTTTAATCCACTTCAAATAATTAAGCTAGACCATACAGTTGAAATTTCTAGTACAGAAGAATTATTGTGCTTTAAAACCTGTGCCCTAATCCCCTTTATAATAAAATCCTCATGTAGACAAGCCCTACAAATCAATTTTTACTGTTCTTCATTCATATCAATCAGTTCAGTGAGGGAATGAATCTGTCCTGGCTACCATCTCATAATTAATAAATATGCAATGATTAGATGTTTTGGATAGCTGATCCTAAAAGCATGTCACTTTAAGGCTGTGTTAAGAACAACTAATTAGTTTTTAACACTCTAGGAGAGGATGATGACTCTGTAAGCTGATTGTCTTTAAATACAAAACAATCAATATTTATAGTAGAATTAGACTTGGGTGTTGCTGTTTCTGTTAAAGATACTAGTGATGAAATATTTCTAGCATCACCAGGACTTTTCACCTGCACTACTGTTTGTTTTGTAAATTTATAGCAAATTATGGGCAGTGAGCTTAAGGTAGGTTTTAATATCAATGTTTGCAGAAGTTTAAATAGCTTCCATCCTACTGTGTGAATGCTTAAATCAGCTCTGAAAACATTTAAGATACTGAAGGCATTTTGACTGACTGAAAGTGAGGAATTGCACGGAACTTGCTGTGTGAATGCAGTCAGTACAAAGACAGTCTCAACAATCAGTTTCATTTGAGGTGTTGAGGGTTTCTTTGGACTATGTTTTTGTCTTTGGTGGGGCCCTCTCACCCCGCTTCTGCTTCAGAAGTGAAAGAGCAGTATCATGTCACAGTCCTTGTTTATTTTCTGCTCACAAGTTCACCCCATCCCAGGTACAACTGGGAGGAATAATATGTTTGCAGTAATGGTATTTTGATTGAATGGTGTTCTTCAGTGCTTTCAAAGTCTGGGGATTCTTTATCAAGGTTTGTCAACTCTTGGACGTCTCTTACCAACCAGCCCAGTGCAGCCTTTCATTTAGAGCTTGACTCTTCTTCAGGAGACTTTTCCCTTACTGTGTTGAGTGGAGGGTAAGAAGTACTTTGTCGTTATTACCCCCCATGGAAATAAGTGGATTTGCCATGTGGATGTTTGTTTCTTCTTCTATGGCAAATCAAAATACTCATTGTTTTTTTTTTTTCTACCAGGTTAGTGATTGGATGAATATGTCTCTTGGTTCAGAAAAGATGCAGGTATTTGATACAGACAAATACTTAGGCCTTGAAAATTAGGAGTATGGTTTGAGTCTGCTGTTCTGCAGCTCAGTTTAATAAACTGAATTCTTTAATTGCAGAAATCAATGTGCAATTAAGTAATTGAATAGCTTTTATGAATTAGCAACTGTGCTTGTGGTCAGAGCTTATCTCTGGTGTCTAGCAAACAAAAAACTTCAGTTTTCTGGAGGAAAAAAATAATTTCTAATCAGCAAAAATCTACATTTGTAATCCCTCAACAGCTATGAGAGGTGTTGAAAGTAGATTTGTCAGTCATTTACGTAGTTTTTGATGAGTGGGAGGGAAGAGGGGGAGTCCTGTTAGTTTTGGAGTGGAATATCTGGCATAAATAATTATGTATTTTTTTCTTGAAAGGGGGAAAAGTCTGGAAGTGTGATGTTTCAGTTTAGTAATAACGTGGTAGAAAAACATATGTGGTTCAATCAGTGAGATGCAGCCTGAAGCATCTGTTATTGCTGTGTGAATACCAAAAGCTTTAAATAATAAAACTGAGAGTAATAACATGCCGTGTTCTACGTTTAAATTTATCAGCCACACAGATTGGAAAATATTACTATCTGCTCTGGTTAAAGCATCAGTTAATCCGGTTTTTAGTAAAATACCTGAAAGATTGAATTCCTGACCCTCTGCTTTTTGTCTTTCAAAAATCTTTAGCTTTTTGTATTGCTTAGTATTTCACAGGGAAGCTTCCTGTAAATGGTGTCAGGGCCATTCCCTCATTTTTAGGGTTTTCTTGAAACTAGGAGTATTCAATGGGATAACTGGTTGGTTGGGTTGGGTTGTTTTTTAATAAATAAATTATTCTTACCTCCAGAAAGCTTTGCCCTTTTTTTCCTGAAAGCTTATTGTGGCAAAGAAGTAAAGAATGAGTAGAGTTATGTTTTCAGCTTGTTAAATAGGGTGGAAAATGGGGCAATTGTCTGCTTGGCGCCTAGATGTATTTTAGTGGCAGTAGAGCACCATTAGCGTGAGCAGCGGAGGGATGGTAATGCCTTCAGGAACAAAAGCGTCTAAACATTTTAAACCCCCAAATTTGCAAGAGGTTCAGCTGTCTGCAGTTTGTAAACATGTTGTAGCATCCTTCAGCATACCAGATGTTTCTACCCGAGCTGAGCTAGCTCAGGAAACGGGCTACTCAGAGCTCCTGAGCAATGTCAGCCACACAATGTAGCTTTTCTTTCGGAATCCTTCTTAGCTAATTGATGCTAAAGTGCTTGCAGTGATTGGTGGCATTACCTCCAAGGAAATGATGCTTACAGAACCACTCTGTAAATGCTGTTTGGCAAATGGAGGGGGAAGAGTCTTCTTCCCAGAATGGAAATTGTCATCGGATACCAACCATTGCTCTGAAGGTTGCAGCTGACCAAATACCGTACTGTTAGGCGTGATAGCATTTCCACTACCACATGGAACTTCACAATGCACATGCTTCTCAATAGTTGGAGTCTCCAAAATGCTGTGCTTGGTGCTTTGTGCTCAACTTGCCTACTTTGCAATAATTGATATTTGTTACATCCTGAATTTTGAAACAATGCAGGGAAATTATTCAGTTGTGAGGCTTTGTCTGTAAAGTTTTCTGGTAGTGACTGAAACTCCGTAAGTGAACTGTTTTTTACAGGGAGGCAGAATATACTGCATGTGAAAATCTGGCCATTCTTCATGTGGTTAATCTTCTTTGGCTTTTTTCATTATAAAAAAAATAGTTCATTAATTAGGAGTACCGCAGGGTGCTTTCCCAGGGTGTTCTTTCCACATCTTTAGGAGCACAGAGAATCAGGACAAGCTTGGCAATGTCAATGTCGTGCATGAAAAACTAGTGTTTGTATGGGGCAGGATTAGTAATAGGAGTTATATCCAAATTCTTTCTGAATGTTTTGGTATACTTACTATTGCTTATCTGCTTTTCCTTCTTTGGTTGTTTTTGTAGGTACTTATTTCAACACTTTATCCATGTGCTTTACAACTTCCTTCTTGCCTCTGTAGCACAGTGTGTTAAAACAGTGTTAACGTGGTCAAGTCAATTGTTTCAGCAGCAGTGCAGTGTTAAAATTGAGGTGTCTCTAAACTATCTTTACTCCTTTTTCAGTTATACAGTCTTTAGTGAAATGATCATGGAATATTTACAGGTCTGTTGTTAACAGAAATAGGCAAGTTCTCAGTTGATAAGCATATGTTTGGTATTTTCCTTTGCTGGGAAACCCAGACTATTCTTTTGGTGTTTGCCATTCAAATTTGGACCTGGAGGAGGAGGGATCTGAGCACAAGTTTTCAAGTCCAAGATGAGTTCCTAATTAATGGTGTATAAAATAACAGGAGGATACAGTCAGTTATCACATTCTGTTTTACTCACTCATGCCTGTTGTTCTGCTTAAGGAAAAACCAAAAGGCAAGAAAGAAAAGCAGCCATACTTTGTTTCAGGCTGAAGAGAACGTATTTCTCCCCCAGGAAGTTACTTGCTTTTGATTTTTCTTTTTATTTTTTCTCTCTTTTGCTGCTGAACCAGAAATCAGTTTCTTGTGTTAGCGTAATTCTGGCTGCAGGTCTGCTGTGCAGCTATAAACATTGTCACTGCAGAAACTTCTGTCATCCATAAGCTTAAAAGGAGAAATGCTTCTTATTTAGCAAATAGAACAGTGAAGAGTGATTTATTACTCTCCTCTGACTTTTTCCCCTTCTGTTCTGATTTTAAATTTGATGACATATTCATTGAAGGTCCCCAAAACACTACACAGCATTACAAGAGTATTTCTGTCCATCCACTACAACAGTATTGTATGAGGTTATAATACTTTCAAAACACTGGAATTAAGTTTGCTTTAGATATATATTTGTTGCTTTGTAAAAAAGAGAAATTATAAACAGTAGTTGGACAGAAATAGCCTTTTGTGTTCTTTTAAACAGAATAATTTTAGTACATGCACTAGGCTTACTTTAACTGAAACTTTAACTCTAAACTGCTTTTATTTGCTGGGTAGTGCCTGTGCTGTCTGTTTGGTTCACGTGAAAACATCTGTGTGTTACAGTTGCAACTTTATTGCTATAAATCTCTGGCCTTTATTGGCTTTCTTTAGAGCCAGCTCCATCTATCCCTCTTTCCACTTTTTGTGTCTTAATCTTGCTTAGCTGTTTTAGTAGATCATATTTTCCAGTGCTACTGGTAAGATCTCAAAGTTGACTTTTTCTTTTCTAAAGACCTTGTCTTTTAATTAACCATTACTTAATGAAAAGATGTGGCAGATATGGAAAGTTCACAAAGAGTGTATGCTAATCCCTGCTTTGTAATGATTTCTTGGTTTCCTCTTTTTTCTTAGATTAGTTATGTGTTGATCTTGAGAAGGTAGTTTAAAATGTATTCTGGAGTTATGTTACTGAGAGCAGTATTTTGGCTTGAGGTGTGCTTTATTTCACTTTCTTAAGCAAATGCTTAAATGCAAACATATGAAGGAAAACACATACCTGTATTCATAAAAAAAGACAAGATTAAATAGAGCAAGAAGGATTTGTTGTTAATTGTAACCCGCAAACAGCTTTTAGGGGATTCCTATTTGTATGTGTACATGTATGACAGTGAAATATGCCTGCGCGTTCAGCCTGAGATCGTGAAAACAGTAATGATCACATGCTCACACTCAGGGGCAACTCCAGCTGTTTCTGAACTAGAATTGCTGCAGATCCAGACAAATGAATGTATATTGATCAATGGTTTATAGCAGGTTTAATCCTGGGAGGGACTGGGGAGATGTGTGCTCATGGGTGTCCCTCATCACCAGAAAGATGTGCCAGGATCCCAAGTGGACCCAGCTGAGCTACTGCAAACCCCATGGCCAGGCGGCTGCGGGTGCTGTGCGTGTTGGAGGTCACACGCATTTTTATATTCTTTACGTGATTCCTCACATGAGGTGTACATGTGTGAGAGCTGTATTCATTCATAATCCCTTCAACAATTGCTTTGTGCCCTGCAAAATGTGAAAATAAGCTCTGGTATTTGTGATAAGCATATGAGATTCTTCCTCAGAATTAGCCCTTCTCATTCTCTGAGGTCTTTCTCTTTGTTTTCTTTCTACCTGCCATTGTGGAGGCAGTACTCCATAAGTATTTTTCTGTTCTTTGTGTGTGCAGGTAGTAGATTACAGGCTGAAAATGAAGGTCCAATTTATTGTTGGAATGAAGTTACATGGGCTAACTATTTAATTAAATGTTCAATGTAGATTAATGTCCTTATGCTGTTGGTGTTTGTATGGCCCTAAGGAAATCCACATAGTGTCATTTGTGAAGTAACTGAGATTAATTTCAAGAATTTGAAGTGAAATTAATTGTATCAATGTAATAAAATAGGTAAAGTATTTAATGCTTTAATATTTTTTTAATGTTCATTTTGCATTTAGCTGAAATAGCGAGAAATAATTTGACGATGCTTGGTTTCTCTTCAGAAGGTGTTCCTAAAACAGTAAGATAGAGGTCTTGTGTCATCAGCTTTAACCAACATATAGTAAGTTCAGTAGTTGGTGTTTTGAAGGTACATTGCTAACAGGAAATGAAAGATGTGGTGAGAAATGTAGTGAAGTGGGGTGAAGGAATGATGAAGCTGTCCTGTGTTGGAACATCCTTGGCACATGTAGCACAATTTCTTTGCAGTGGTGTGTTGCTGTAGCCTATACTTCATAAGAATTTAGCTGTATACGTATTTATGTGGCATAATATCCAGGTCAGTCTGAAGTGTCTGTATGAGTAGAAAACTGGAAAAACATAGGGAATTCTCTTGGGAATTAAGATGAAGGTTAGGGGGTAGGAAGAAAGGAATTGATGACTTAAAAGATCCTTTAAGAGCTGCAGTATTATTTTTTAGTCTACTACACTCATATTTTAGCTGATAGGTTTGTTTTTCAGACTGTTGGGTTTGGTTTTGTCACTATGAAATAGGTATTGAGTCTGATACAATTTAAATCATTGCAACAGTCTCTAACTTCACTGGTACAATGTTAGCCAAATGTGAGGGATAGAATTAACACAGTGCAGCATGGTGACTGCTCAGTTTCTGCTGAATTTGAGATGTAGACTCTGGTTTCCTTGCTTTATAGATGGCCAGACTACAGACAGCTTTGGTAGCACGCTGTATTTAAGAATCATCACTGTTCTTGAAGCTGTTTTCCACTGTGCATGTAGTGCACATGCAACTGCAGTGTCAAGCTTCATTCCTAACTTGCTTACGACTGTGCAGAGAACCTGTAAAGTATCATACTTGTAACAAGAATTGGCCAAGCGGCCATGGGCTTTAGGCTAAACTTCAAACGAGTGTTAGTCACCATTTGCATGACAGATCTGTTTGTTTCTTCATGAAAAGATGTTTCAGGGGAAAGTAGTGAATGGGTTGCGCCTCCTGCTCTCCCAGGAATCCCTGCCCTGCACAAAGATTGGTTTAGGCTCTTTCCCAAGTGTGGGTCAGAGAGGCCTGCCCCCCAAAAATGGTACCGAGTAGTTTTCTGCTTTTTACTCTTTGAGGCCAAGTCAGCCCTTCTGCCACAGGTGTTGGTTTTTTCTTGACTTCTTCCTACCATGCGCAATGAGGAAAGTGAGATTCTCCGAAACTGCAACAGAATCCGATTTTATTTAATATTTAAATCAGAATTTATTTATTCAAGCAGTCAGATACTGGTGTCATACTCCTCCCAGTTTGCTCTCAGTTTTAGGCTGCGTACTGATGTTGTAACAGTTTTACTTGGAAGCCAGTACAAACCCAAACTTTGTGGAGCTGGTGCAGACCCTGGTGATGACAAAGTCGTGTCAGGTCAGAGTTTACTCCTGTGGCTAACAATCAGTTGTGGCTTCATCAACATACAACCATTTGAATTGATTCAGTAGGGCTTCCTGCACTTGAATCAAATCACAGCAAGAATAAACTTTTACACTGGAATCTTAAAGGGGTATACATGTAAATATGTGAAGAGAGCTTCATGTTTCTGTTATATTTTGTATGTGCTTATTTTGTTTGGGAGACCTCACTATCATCTACTGTCACTCCAAGCTCAGAGCTGTTTATCTGGAATTGCTGTCTTGCTGAGTCTATGGTAAACAGCATTGCACAAGTTCTTGCACAGGCATCCAAAGATGCACAGTTTATTTTGAATGTTTGTGGTACAACACCATTAACTGAGTTGTATCACTTTTTAACAGTAATTTTTTTCCCTCAAAACTTTGCAAATGATTTGATATATAATAACCTCTGATGGTGCTCAGATAGTGTTCCTGATACTTAATTCCAAGCCAACTACTGTACAGGCTGGTGTGGCTAATGGGTTTCCTTGGGATTGTCTTCACTGCACAGGCATTCCTGACTCATATTCCATCTTCAAGCAAGCAAAGGAAACCCAAATCAAGCAGGCTTTAACCCCAGTTGGTTAGTCTGCCTGGGAGTACTCAGCACAGCTCCTGTAATACAGAAACCTGTTGCTCAAGTATTATCTTCTAATATGATGGCTATCACTTGTGTTAGTCTTAACTGAAGAGAAGTTCCAATCAGCATGGACAGTTTTACCAACTCTGCTAAAGCCATAAGAGCTTTGAGTGTTCAGTATTTAAGTACATGGAAAACCTCAGCAGAAAGTGGTGTATAAAAATGAATCTATTGCTGCTTATCAGTAAATAAGAGCAATTTGAGAATAGTGACCACAGTGGAAGTAGAGTGTAACTACTAGTTTGTGAAAGTTGTGCTAAACTTTGTAATTCATGTTCTGCAGGTACAAGTCTGTGTTCAGAGAACAATGGAGCAATGTAGAGAAGGTATACAGCTTGTGAGATATGGATTTCTCTGGGTACAAATTTGAATAGAAATAAAAATCAGACCACAGTTTTGTCAGGGAATACTGTGTTAGTCTTGTTTTATACTAACAGCTCAGTTGGTCTGTTTTATAATATTGATGACATGAATTTACTTGTGTATCTGCTGTGGTCTGACAAAATATAAAGCACTTCCTGGCTTTTGTGTTGAGAGGATTATTCATTTAGGAAAACTGACAGCACCCTGTTTCTGTTCTTTGGGATACCCTGTGAAGGTACTTTTCCCTGAGGAAGTGATGTGTACACATGGAGAGCTATGTTGGTGTGGATATCTGATGTAAGTCTGATGGTATGTTTCCCTTTGTAGCTGAATGCTGTTGATAAGTCTCTAAGGTGAACTTTGATCTTGGGATCATCTGTACTGCAGATTTTGTACCGAGCCTGCAGTCTTGCCAGTGCTTATTCCCGTGAGCTGTATTGTGACATTCTACTTAATGTGATGTATGTGGATATGGAGGCTCATTGTTACTAGCTTGCTTGTGGTTTGATCCTGGCAGAGTTGGACATAGCCCAGTTTAAATGCAAAGAAAACGTGAAAGGATGTCTTCCAGAGACCAAAGTCAGAATAGTGCTTTCTCTGGTTAGTTAAGAACTAGATAGCGCTCACCAAGATGTGTAAAGGTTCACAAGCAGAATACAAGAGTGTCAGGAAATACGCAATTCAAGCAGCTTCCCAAGGGCTGTCCACAGCAGGGGGTTAGTTGATGCAATGCTAGGCTTGCAGATCAGGATTTACAGGCAAGAATGAGTTGCCTTCACTTGCTTTTATGAATCTAGTTGACTTTGCAGAGGGTAAACGCATGCTGTGCTTACTTGTGAGGAGATCACATCTTCTCCCTTGTGGTCCCTGAAAGAATCTGAACTGCAACAGTACTTTTTATGAGAATTTCTGCCACTCTGAAATTTCTTTTTGTAAACTTAATTCTGTCTTGATCAGAGAAGGAGCAGTAGGGAATTCTACAGTTCTGCCTAAGAGCTCATCTCAATCTCCCCTCTGTCAGGTTAAAGCCGTTCCTCTTGTCCCGTCCCTACAGGCCCTTGTCCAAAGCCCCTCTCCAGGTTCCTTGTAGCCCCTTTTGGTTTGTTTCCTAATGACTGAATTAATTTCTTTCCCCTCTTGTAAGTAATGTTTAGTGAAGGCTACATTACTAAGGATTCTTGTTCCTCCTTGGAACAAGAATCTGGCACAGTGTCATCCAAAGCTAGAGAAAATGGCTTCCAGAATGAACACAGCCCAGAGTAAGGAAAAAGAAGTAGGGATTCTGCAAGAAACATGTAGCATCAGGATTCTTTTAATGCAGGTTCCCCACTGGTTGTCTTGTGACTTTTTAAATACATTGTCAGTAAATTAACAGGTCAGACAGGTTCTGCCTGAAAAGAATATACAGACCACAGATTCTTTTATTTTTAATTACTAGAGTGGATGAAAGCAAGGTGTGGTCTTTGGCCCAGCACAGAGTCAGGAACTGACTAGCTTCTGTGCCTTCAGGTGAATCTCATCTTCCTGCCTTGATTTCTCCAGCTGTGATATAGGTGTGATACTTGCCTCAGGAGGAAACTGAATGTATCTGGGTTTTCAAAGTTCCTTGGAGACAGAAATTCTATCTACATAATATTTCTCTTATGTTGTCTGTATTAGATGGTAGAAAATTAACCTTTTTATTAAACATTTTAAAATGAAAGTACTGATCACAATGGCTTGAGTTCAGTTTAGTTGAATTTCTTCTTCTTTGTGTGGAAAGTAAGTGGAAAATGCCCTCTGAGGACCTGCCACAAACATTTCCATATGGTAATTTCTTCAATTTTGTGTTATGGGTGTCTGAATATCTGACTGCAGTGAAAGATGAAGACAGTGAATTTGTCCTGAGACCGGACTTATCCGAATGATTGAGTGCATTTGATGAGACATCTAAGAAGAAAACGTTTTACATTCTTTATCCATCTACACTGTTCTTTAGTTTTGGTTTCTACCAAACCCAAGCATTTTAGCACTTCAAGATTGGCCTTCGGAAGTGTGAGAACTTGGGCTGGAAGTCACTGCTTTCTAGTTTTGAGCTTTAGGACTCACTTTGAGGCATAATTTACATGACTCTTTGTTTATCTGTTAGAATTAAAAGCTTAAAAAAAATAAATTGTGTGCAACATCTTCAGATGCCCTTGGGAGAAATGGGGCTTTAAAGAAAACGTCAGTATTGCAAAACTTGCAATATTATGGAATTGCAACATAAAGAACACGGGAGGAAAAAAAGGGCAAGGCTGCTGCTAGCTTCTGGTTTTTCCTTATTTCACTCACTCTGCACAGTCTGTTGTTACACTTGGAAATATGAAACTTTTAAATACTGTTCTGAGCACATCAGGATTTTGTTGTGTCGACCCAAGCGCTGTTGTATCTCTGCTTAACTTGATTTCTGTTCAGGCAGATGTATGAAATAGTTGGAAATCTTTGTTAGTTGCAGTGCTGTGGGTTTAAATTGTTATTCATCCACATATCTGGTGCTTTGCATTTCATGTGACTGCAAGTGTGGACAGGAGCGTGTGATATCACTGTGGAGGAGAAGGGTTTAGCTGCTCTCTCCAGCTGTAGCGGCGCGCTCTCGCCCTGCCCTAGAGCTGGTTCCATAAGTGCTGTCAGCTACTTGGTGGAGCAGCATCCCAGCCAAGGGAAACGTGTTGTGAGCTGAAGCTGGGGCTGGTTCCGCAGCTCAGCAGCAGACAGCTGGAGCAGAGTTTGCCTCTGTGCAGAGGTCTCTCTTTTGGATTGCTTTTGTTCTTTAGATACAGCTTTGCCACTTAGATGTTTGAATCCACAACCAAAATGAGTGGCAGAGGAAGGACTTGGATAAGCTGCTGGGAAACAGAGACTGTTTCCTGGAGTTCATGCATTTCTCTTTTAATTGCAAATAGTTGTCATGTACTTTGTAGGCTATGCCACGTGCATAGACATCACAAGGGTTTATTACTTGGTGTGACAAATACATTCTGACTTACAGGAGATGCAGTGAATTGTTTCACTAATCCTCTTCCACTGTAGCCTGTAGGATTAATTTTGGTGGCAATATTTGCTTTCCTTTCTTTGCTATGGGACCTTAACATCATTTCTTGGGGATTTGATTTACACAAACATAGACTGAAAAATTGAGAATAATAATAACTTGTTTCTTCTTGTTTTAAACAGTTCTAACACTTCTTGTCCTTATTCCACTGAGTAGCAGTGTCAAAAGCATATTTTAAAACACTTCTGAGAACATGGAATGAATTAGTAGGGTATCTACTTGAAAAAAGTCTGTGATAAACAAAATAAAGCATTTCCAAACCTAAGGAAAATGGCTCATCAATTCTCTTTAAGATGTGTATCGCTAAGGATTTATTTCTTTGGCTGTTTATTTTTAGTTAGGCCAATAGCATGCATGGGGAAATGTATTTCACATCAGCTCTGTTTTAATCAGCTGAGGGAATGATGATATAGAGAAACATGAGCCTGTTTTTTAGAAGTCATTATTAGATACACATGTGTGTACAAATACATGGATGTACATATCATAGAATAGTTAGGGCTGGAAAGGACCTTAAGATCATCAAGTTCCAACCCCCCTGCCATGGGCAGGGACACCTCCCACTAAACCATGCCACCC
>WYDI02033323.1:57501-91065 GCA_009867235.2 Psittacus erithacus | reverse complement strand
GCTCCGGCCCAACCAGGGTGATAAGGCCTGGAGGCCTGAGTCCATTTGTTAACTCTTTACCGTGCTGCTTCCCCACACTTAAAGCTCACCCAGCTCCAAGCGCCTGCCATGGGCAGGGACACCTTCCGCTAGAGCAGGTTGCTCCAAGCCCTGTCCAGCCTGACCTTGAAAACTGCCAGGGAGGGATGGGGCAACCACAGCTTCTCTGGGCACCCTGTGCCAGAGCCTCAGCACCCTCACAGGGAAGAATTGCTTCTTAATGTCTAATCTCAGTCTCCCCTCTGGCAGGTTAAAGCCATTCCCCCTTGTCCTGTCCCTACAGGCCCTTGTACAAAGCCCCTCTCCATGTTTCTTGTAGCCCCTTTCGGCACTGGAGCTGCTCTGAGTCTCCCCTTAAGGAGCCTTCTCTTCTCCAGGCTGAACCAGCCCAGGTCTCTCAGCCTGTCTTCAGAGCAGAGCTGCTGCAGCCCTTGGAGCATCTTCATGGCCCTCCTCAGGACTTGCTCAAGCAGTAGTGTTGGGGCCCCAGGCAACAATATCCAAATGTTTGTAAAACACTCGGTTATTTTCCTGCAGATCTGTTTTAGGGTATTTTTATTTTGCAAAAGACCACCTTAGTGGTTGCTGCAGAGTGTTTTCACTGTCGTTATCTGTTAAATAGCTGCTCAAATTTGGGAGGCAGGCTGGATGGTAGTGCTGACTACTAGTTCTTTAGGTGTTTTTTACATTTTTAGCTTTTGGTCTACAGGGGAGGGAGTAAATGGGAACGTGGGTCTGGAGGGAAAAGGAGGGGACACCAAAACCCCTTGTTATATGTTTTAAACTTGGTTTAGGGATGGTCAGGCTTGACATAGCTTGCAAGACCTGACGAGCACACTTGAATGCTCTTTAAAAACAGATAAATTTAAAAGTGTTTGGGAACTTCTAGCAAAAGCTTCTTGTAAATAGTCACCACATTTGATTTCAATCAATAATAAAGAGACAGAAGTTAATGCAGTTCAGGATTTTCAAGATCTGGAGGCATGCATAGTATGAGTTTCTGCAGCTCTCAACCAACACTTTCATTTGAGATAATGGCTCACCCTGCTGAGCACATCATGAGAACTTGCTGCAGGTATCAAACAGCACAGGCTGCTTGTGAAGGGGGAGGGCTGTTGAATTTTTGTAGCTAGGTATTTCTGAAGGTACATGTGCAGCTAAATAGGTTTATAATGTAGACTTAGCAGTTTTGTGATTTAGTCTGATCTAGGAGCGTGGCCTCCTGCATACAGAGTTGCTGCCACTGTTAAGGTTTCCTCCTGGGTGTCTTGCCTGGACTCCTACAGTACGCTGCTCTGTGGGATGGCTCTTTCAGGAGTCTCAATAAAGTCTGAACCACTGAACAATCTGTAATGAGACACTTTATGGAGCTGCCCCACAGGGCTGCGTAAAGACCACAGCAGAGACTGTGAAATTGTTAAAGACACCACAGGGATGAAACCAGACAGTGCGCTCAGTAGCAAGAGTGATAAACCACTGTTGCTTGACCGTACTTGCTGGTCGGGATGCTCCAGTAGGTGTTTACATATCTTGTGGGGTGCATTTTGCTGAACACTGGCTCTGCTGAAGAACTAAGTATCAGGGGCTTTTACTGGGTTTAATAGAATGCTTTCTCCCTTAGCTGGATATTTCCCACTCACTGAACCAGGTGATTTGAATCCCTAAACAGGCTCTTATAGGACTGGTAGCACGCTAAGTTCCGCCACTCCCCACCTTACAGCTTTTTCTTTCCAGTCCCTGGGAGGTACAAAAGCTGGGAGTTCAGTTTCTGTCATCAGCCACCTACCTGTGCCCTATCCTTTGTAAATACGTCTATCAGTGTAACTTGTAAAAAGCAAAAGATGTCAAGCATGCTATCCTTTGCTTCCACCCAGAAACCTGAATTATGGTGCACCAGAAGCTGTCCACATGTGTATTGCCTGGCTTTCAGTAGCCTGCAGGTCCAGCAGCCGAACCCATAACATGCAAATTGTGCAAGGCTCCCCAGGCTAACAGCAATTGTGTCTCATTATCAGATGTCATTATAGGCTACCTTATTTTTGGGAGGGTACAGGAGTCAGGTGGAGAGGGTGGGTGTTGGGAATTGGGCTTTTAGTGGAAAGCTTGCCATCTACCCTGTTAGGAATGAAAGCACATGCAGAGAAAAATGCTTAAAACCAAGAAGAAATCTTAGTTAGCTATAAAGATGGAAACCGTAGCAGTTGTTCCAAAATAGATGTTCTTTAATGTGCTCACTGTTTGGCATTTAGTAAGCTTCCAGGGATGGAAGGAAAGCAAAGTTTAATTTAGAGAAGCCTCCTGCCCTTCTTAGCTAGGGATCAGCTGCCCAACATGAAATAATAATGCATTCAACTGTCCATCTTCTGGTAAGTAACCTTTATCATCATTGCATTCACCAGCACTAACAGCAAACAGTGACTATGAAATGTTGTATGAATTCAAGAAAAACTGATAGGGTCTTTGTGACCTTAATGTGATTATATTTGTGCTAATGCATACAGTAGAAAAGAAACTAGAACTCTCAATATGAAGGGTCCAATTCATAAAAAATATATGTACCATTAACAAGGGATTTTTATGCACTGTACTTAGGGGGTGAAGAAAAGTAGAATGACTCTATTTTGAATAAAAGAACATACTTTTGCAATTATATCCCTTCACCTTTCCTGTAGTAGCAATGCTTCTTTTCTCACATGAAGTATCTGAAGTAGAAGAATAGTCATATGGGCACCAATAACAAAAAGATTTCACTTGGGGAGAAGAGAAAAGAAAGAAGAAAAATAAGGCAATGAAAGAGGAACAAAAATAAACATGGGAAAGAGGAATACTGGAGGCAGTTGGGAGAGCTGGGTTTTGTGTTATCTGTGATTTTTGTGCGTTGGTATTGGTAGTTGTTTTGTTTAGTGGTAAATATAACTGGTGGTTGCCCAGGAGAAGGGCTCTGTAACCTGAATCACTTTAGTAGCCTGATTTTCATGATAAACAGTCATGGAGTTTTAATGTTATCAGTCCTGATCCAGAAAGATACAGGTGCAAAAATGCAGACCAGTTTGTGCATATGGGTAGTGAGGACAGTGATTCCTTGCATGTCCTGCAGGAGAAGATCTTTCAGGAGCAAATATCCCCAGGGACCAGGCAAAGGAGAGATTTTGTGCTCTACTGGCAGAATGACTGTGAGCTCTGCAGTGATTTTGGTAGCTTTGCAGTAGCAACTGTGTGACAGTTTCATATTAGTATCTAACTGTGAGGTTTTACTTACTTCAGTACCGAATGATCCAGTCAGTAAAGCGAATCTGCTGTGTTCATTCTGCTGTCTAATTCAGTCCATTTTGCATGCAGGATGTTTAGCTTTTCTGTACAGGATATTGCATTGACACATACGTCAATATGGCAGATCGATACAGCATTTTCTTATCACACCACAAACATTTTCGAAGGTAAACTAGAAGGTTTTTGTACATAGGTAGGGGAAATTGAAGAGTGACAGTTGTGTAAGTTGAGACAATCTAACATCGTAGAAGATAAGCACAGTACTTCCATGTTGTGCTAAAATGATAGGACAGTAAAATGATGATATCAACATTGCGACGTTGTTAGGTTTCAGAATTAACAGGTGCCTGTGGTAATTCTGCATACACGCAGCTCTCTTGTTTGGTTTGCTTTGTGAGGCTGAAATTGCTGCTTAAAAATAAAAGCTTAGAATCTGAAGTAGAGGTCAGCAGGGAAAGGCAAATTGCTTAATGATCTGTGGGATAACCTGATACTTAGAGCTAAGTTTCATACAATCCAGGTGAGTTTTATGCCACCTCTTGGTCATGGATTGGAAGAAGACAACTATCTGACTACTCACATGAAATATGGGCAGTCCAAGCTTAAATTCATACCTTTCAGCAGGCAGTTCATTACTCATTTAATTTCTGAGCTTGATTTTCTTTGCTGAGGTCCCAGGAATATCCCCTCTGATAACCGTAGGATAATACCAATGTAAACCCGATTCAGCATAAAATCTCAATTTTCTCTCCCACAAGTATTGTAAAATATAGATGCGTTTGTGAATTTCTCTGTAGCAATCTGATTGATAAGGTTTGATGAGGTGATATGGAAAGGCTTCCCACCTACGTGTCCAACATCCTAGACAGCAGGATAATGAAAATAGTGAATTAAGAGACACAATATGGTGCTCTGTGGCAGAATGAGGATTGTTTGGAGTGAATGTCACATTTTTTCATTATCAGCTGCATCTTTTTCTTCCAGCTATTCTGTTCAGCAAGATTGCTCCTAGTATAATTGCTGACAATTAAGGTTGCTGTTTAATGAAGAGCTGAGTTACTTTAATCGGAGATGATGGCCTTTCACACACCATACCCAATAATTTGAATATTATCAGTCAATCTATTTTATTTTTTTTTAAAAAGTTATCTTTTTTTCCTCCTCATAATATGGCTTACGATCTAAATGCAGCTCTATTACATGCTCAGAATGTGAGTTATTAGTTTTAAAAATGTAAGACTTTTTTTCTCGCAGGCAGTATTTTCACTTTAATGATTTCATTCCTAAAGGTCTATCTTTAATGTGAGTTGATTCAGTGAGTAAGAGAAAAGTCTGCTCTTGATTTCTTATTGTTAGAGTTACTGAGAGATAAATACAAGTAATTTAATGTCACATTGTGGAGCTGTATCTAAGAATTTTAATATGAACTGTTGCTTGAAATGCTGTGTTCTTTTATTAATGTTGATTCATTTGAAATATTTGCTTAAATGGGTATCTCAGAAAGATTTATGTATTCGTTTGATTACTGAAAATCTAATATTATTAAATTTGATCTTGCTTGTTTTTCAAAGCACTGAATACTGAAGAGTAGTAGCCCAGCATCTCCCTAGTTCTGATACAAACGTGAGACGCGTTGGATTAATTCTTGAGGATAATGAGGAATTTATTTATGTCTAGATCATCAGCTGAGGCTCGTCCTGTACTGTGGTTTGAGCTTTGAGTGACTTTTGAGTGAAGCTTTGGTGTATAGTTTGAGAGATGACGCTATGCATCATGCCTTTGAGGAGGCACACACAAACATCTGCAGATGAGCCAGGAGGTCCAGGACAGAGCTGGATGTACATGTTTAGCACACTCCATCGTATATTCTGCATCGCTTTTCAGTACGGTCACACTTGCCAGTCAGCTGCAGGTTCCCTGTGAGCATCAGACACCAGGGGAGACAAGGGCTATGAGGATGGGAGGTGCATCTCAGCACAGGGTGCTGGGGAGCACATGCAGGCTCACCTTGCCAGAGCTGCTGGTAGCCCTGGAGCAGCTACCCAAGGAGTCACAGTTCTGTGTTCTGACCCATGTATAACTGCAGCCCAGTGTAACTACAGCTGAAGAGATCTAGGTGCCTAAATGGTGCTGGTTTGAGAACCCAGATCTGTGTCCCTCTGTTCGTTAGTTATAAAGTGGGGATTAGAGCATTCCCTCCTTTGTGGGGCACTGGGAAATGAAGACTTTAGAACTGAATTACCTGTTGTGTTGCTGGAGATGTGTAAGAAACAAAAGGAAGCAAACTGTGGAAAGCCGGTTTATAACCAGTGCGTTTACAGCTGTAATTTTGTATGAGGCTCGGAGGCTTTGGGATGTGGAATTTTTTTTCCATCTGATGTTTCTCTTGTGGTTTCTTATTTTTAAACCAGGTATTGTTCAACAAGGTTTTTTGCTTGGTTTGGGAGATATTTTTTTCTTTTTGATAAGGGGAGAAGAAGGTTGCCTTTTTTTTTTTTACTTGGCTTTATTTTAAATAGTGTTTTATTTCAAGAAGGTTATTTTACAGTGTTTACAGTGCACTTCAATTTTTTATTGTCTCATGCCCTTCCAGCCCCTTGGTGGGATGAGAGGTGAGTGTATGTATTATATAATTTATAATTAATTTATGATGAATCACATATGATGAATACTGCTTATTAAATATTAAAGCCTTGTCTACAGTCATGGCCGTACCTTGGCAGTAGCACTTCTGCCCGTTCATATGGTACCACTGAGCAGACTCATAGACAGGCTGTCACGGCAGTGCTCAGTTGTAAGAGAAGTCTTAGCTCCCTGCCTAGGCAAATGGTGTTAAGGAGAATTACTTCTCTTTCCAGGGTAGGTACCCTGTTACTGCCTTCTCCCTGTCACTTGTGCACCAGCAGTTGGAGCTGTGAGGAGAGCAGAAACTCTCCAAAGCACAGTTGAGAACAGAGAAGGTACTGATGCTTTGAGTCCTGGTTCCTTGCTGCCGTACCCCTCACTGATAGAAAGCTGAGCAGCATCAGAGGATAGGCTAACAGGAGGTAATAGCCTGCATCTGGACAAGTGGAAAATCTAGGATAAATTTTGACAGGCCATTTTTATTAGTGAGGATTGGAATGTGGACAGGGGAATGATTTACCTGCAGAGGTCATTCCAGCATCTGGAACTGATGAACTCCCAAACAAAGATGGTAAAACAGAGAGGAAAAACAACGCAGGGGATTGTTGCACTGCCAGGTTAGGAGAATGGTCTTACTGAAGGTATTTTTCCAAATTATAGCAATGACTTTGTGAATCAGAAATAGTAGCTGTGATGCAGCTCTCCTGACTCCTCAGATCCTCTGAAATCAGGAATCCACATCATCAACATTATAAGGAACAGTAGCCTTCTACCAGTGTTTTGTGCTCTGCTTTGCCTTCCTGGGAACTTTGACCTATGCGTCCCACCGAAGATAATGTACAGCAAGGAGCAAATGCTGTCAGTGTGTGTGAGGCAGCAGAACTTAACTCTGAAATCCTGGCTTTGCTGTACTTACCACCAGCCCAGCAGGCAGGTTTTCCTGTGTGCTTTGAAGAAAATCTTGGCTCTTGAGTAGCTGTTATAGCAGGTGGATTAGCAGGGGCATGAGAGGAAAGGTGAGAATCTCAGTCTGAGAATAGGCATGCATAATTTCATGCAGGGTGCCGTGTAAGACCACATTCGTGCGCGTGAAAGTGTGTGCTGTTTTGCCTGCATCGTGGGGAAAGTGAGGTAGGAGCAGCAGGCAGAGGATTCAAGCACTGACATAAAAAGATGCATCATCTGCAATGAGTGACCGTATGCAAGGAATGTAATCCTAAGTGATTCCAATTAGTGCAGTGCAAAAGGAAAGCAGCGTAATTAACTTTGGCTTTATGGTCCTTGTACTACATACAGCTTATGAGATGAAACACTGCAAAATCCTTAGGGTACAGATAACAGAAAATGTGGTTCTTAGGATAGCTGCACCATGCAAAAATAAATATTAAAGGCATGTTCCTTCAGAACTTATTTATTTTCTGAAAGCTTAAGATGTGGTAATTGCAATCAAATCTAATTCCAGTGAATATTTGACTCCAGTTTTGTTCTTCTCCCAAAGCTTTCATAGGACAATTTAATGATGTGGTAGATTATCAAGAGCTTGTTTTAGTATTAATTAAATCACACACAAAGACAAAATTTTCAGCCCTTAAAGTTGCATAAATAAAACTGACTTAGAAGATTTGATCTTAAGGGGTAATGATGTATTCATTGGTATTGAGCCTTTGAGCTAATATCACTTGACACATGTAGAGAAGATTAAAAAAACCCCATAAGAATGTGTGGAAATTACCAAAGGTAAAATTGTGTTTAGTAACATAACACTTTATTTTGTGTAGGAGGAACCCATACTGAAGCAAACCTCTCTTTGGTCTTAGGGATGGCAGCCGCACGAGGGTTGTCATGTGTTTGAAAGAAACAGTTTTCACTGACTTTCATGCATCTAGCTACATTTCTTTCTTTTCAGGTAACTCAGATGAGTAAATTGCACAGTAAAAAATAAATGACTGGTCTCTTTTTGCACATTATTAGGCAATTGTTGGAGTCCTCACCGATTATGGTGGGTCAGCTTATCATTATTAAAGGACGGTGGTCATTAAAATGCAAACATATTTTTATAGAATTCACTTTTTAAAATGACAGCAAGTCTGTATGTTTTTAGTTCCAAATCAAGTATTTCAAGGACTCTTTGTAAGTATTCCCAAAGCAGTGTCCATTTCTGGCTTTTTGAGAGCACACAAAAATATTACCAATTAATCAGATTTTCAGGCTTCTGCATAACAACCCTGCACATTTATTGTTTAATCCTGTTCTAAAATGCTGTTATGATTGACACCTTGGTGTAGAGTAGAAGTCAATTGAATAATATGTAGCAGTCAATTTTATTTGTACCTTAATGTGCTGAAGGTTTTTTGGTGGTTTTTTTTTTCCCCACATTTCCATTATTTATAAATCTGTCCCCTTGGAGAATACCTAGAAGAATTTGTTTTAAATGAGCTGATAATACCCTCTTTAAAATTTATAAGTATGACAGAATCATATCCTTTTTCCTTACCGTGCCAGAATGTGCCAATAAACTGGGTCTGAATTACCTTTCACTTGCTTTTCATAGGATAAACATTGGAAAAGAGCATCTCATTATGGTTTACTTAAAACAGAATTTCAACTGCTCATCAGAAACCACTAACAAAACAGGAGCTATCTTACCAACCAGGAAACCTGATGCCATTGCCAGGGTTTTCTTTTCAAGAGACCACAGTACTCTTGCAGCTTCTTTTGATACTTGCTGTCATTTCTCCACCTTCAAAGATAAATGTGGGCCTGATCGTGCCTGAAAAACTTGTGAATCTATGCAAGTCCTTCACCCGGAGGAAATGGAGGACTGGGACGTGGTTTTGAAAACATCTTGGTGCTTTCTTACAACTGATAGGACCTTTTCCTTTCTCTTTTTCCTTTTCTTTTTCCTTTCCAAACCCATATTGTGGACTTCAGCAAAATCTGGTCGGGCTGGACTGTGTTCTGTGCTTAGCAAGTCATTAATGCCCAGCATATAGTTCGATTGTTGGATATTGATCACCTCAGTAAATGCTGGAAATCCTTGATTTCACAGAATTTTGCTCAGCTCCCCCATGCAATTTAGCAAACAAGCTGTCATTTGGAAGTGTACCTGGTTTCAGTTTTCATAGTGCCTTTTTAATGCACTTTGTACAGCCTTTGCTGCCTCTGTAACTGACAAAAGAAAAGACTTTATTAAGATACAAAGTAGATGTGACTTGATTGTTTTTCAGATAATTTTTGCTTTCAGAAATTAGAATGGCTGATGCTCACCTAAGCATAAAAAATGCAGTTCCCACATGCACAGAGTGCTCATGTACTGTATGTAAATTGATGTATAATGCAACCCACATTAGCTGGGTTGATGATAGCTTCAGTTTCACTGCTGTCAGATTTTTGTAGCTCCTTGAATGAGTTGGCTGGTCTGAATGAATGTTAGCATAATTTATGCAGCTGATAAGTGATTTGAGTGCTTGAGTTATTGATAAAGCACTTTAACATATCATTTTCAGCTTGATGTTTTGTGACATCAGAGTAGAAGGTAATGTGGCAGTCCCCAGGCTTGATATTAAAGTCAATCTGCTCTTTGGATTTCAGAGGCCAGAGGAAACACAGTGCTGCCTGACACAAGCCCAGCAGACCAGCACCAACCCAGTCAGTCCCATCCTGCATTCCCTGTTGGGCCTCAGGTCAGTATTTTTCCTTTCAACTAATTGAGACCTGCAATATGATGAAAAGTAAATAACTGCAATTGGTCATCTTTGATCTGTGTAGTGTAGGAAAGATGTTTCTGTTTGGATTCATTTACTGTTACAAAAGGGAGCATGTATGTATCATCTGTGTTTTTAAAGTTACTAGTTTGGAGAGATCAGCTTTTGTATCTTTTTCCAAAATAAAACTTAAGCAGTTTTTCATATTTAGGAGGTTAAATTATTTCAATTTCCTATATAATTTATTTTTGAATACATGTCATAATTTAATATTAAAAAGCTTGTGCAATTTTAATGCAACCTATTGGCTCTGACAGTTCTGCCTGTCACACACAGCTCCTGCAGTAAAAAAGGCATTTCATTATCTTTTATGCCAGCTATTTATTTTCTTTACAGCAAAACATAGGCATAATAGTATGGCACTGTATAACATTTTTAAAACATGTCCTTTATCACTTCACAATTTTATCCAAGTTCAGCCATACTCTAAGGGGATACTCAATGTTCTTCTGCTTCACAGGACAGCTTTCATCTACGTAGCTTCTGGTAATTGCTACTATCAGTATACAGTTGGGAAAATTTGGGAAATGTTTGCATTTAGGTACTTGTAAGGCCTTCTTGTGTTCATAAATTATCTCAGTGTATGTGTAACGAATTTACCAGTCCAGATTCAACCAGGATTGCTCCCGTGCTACGTGACTGTAAGGTTTACAGCTTCAGCCTGGCAGGTTTGTCAGAACTTTCTGTGTGTGCCTTAAGATACTGGAATCAGTGTATATCTGTAATGGAACACTGAATGATCCCAAGCCAGAAGAGTTATAGGTGTGTAATACCAAGCTATGCACAATAAAATGGCCTTGCTATGTGTGTTTTGTTACAGCCGCTCCTGACAGCCCAACAGTTAGCCTCAGCAGTAGCAGGGGTGATGCCAGGAGGCACTCCAGCCCTGAATCAGCCGATCCTTATTCCTTTCAACATGGCTGGGCAGCTGGGGGGCCAACAAGGGCTCGTCCTAACTCTACCTACCGCAAATCTCACCAATATCCAAGGGCTGGTAGCAGCAGCTGCAGCAGGAGGCATCATGACTTTGCCATTGCAAAATCTACAAGGTAAGGCATGTTTGTCATTTCTAATAGGTTCTTTTGCCTGTTTGATTCACAGCATCTCTGTCTTTTAAAGCAGGCAGTCTCTTTTTGCAATGAAATGTTCTTGATGAGTATTGAAAGTTGATACTTGGATTGTTTTTGAATACTTGAGAGTTGTTTGCGTTTTTATAAAGAAAGAATGGAGGTTGGGTCTTGGATTCCATGGGTCAGTAAAGTGCTTGAATGATTCATTAGGCTTTTCTGTCATTAGTGATCAATGTTCCCTACTCACAGTTTACTTTAAAATTTCAAATGACAGCATGAAGACAAGTACTCTGTTTCACCGCAGCTGATTAGGGTAGCTAAATGAATAGGGGCAACTAAAACCACAGTATTGCATGAAAATCACTTAACCCCTCCACCCTTTTCTTTTGAAATCAGTCTTTTCTCAGCTGCCGTCAGTGCTTTGGATATGTATTCTTCTTCTTGCTGTGGGATGTCTGCTTTATCAATAAGATTCTGCCACCCCCAGCCAAGCTGTTGAGAGAGAGTTATATGACTCCAAAGTCACAAGCAAAAATTTAATCTCTGTATGTACCCTCTCCATTGTCTGAACTATACCATGTTTGCAACAGTTCTATCCTAAGATATCTCTGCATTCTCCCTGTGGTTGCAAATCAGACTGAAAAGCGGTTCTGCAAGATCCCTGTTCTTCCCTAGTGTTCTCTGCTGTTCAATGTGTCTAGCATTGTTAGAAACAGTATTCAGTCCAAACACCTATGAGATAAAGTATAGATGTATTTATTTACTACTCTGGACTATGTTGATTGCATGTGTTTATTTGCTACTCTGAATTATGTTGATTGCTTCTCAGAAAGCAATTGCTACTGAACTGAGCAAAGTGTAGTAAGGTAAGTATTAGTCAGCATCTTACAATAGAACAGTACATCTTTAATGGAAGAGGATGGTAAGGAAGTGATTGACCAGTGTGAAGGTGATCAAGGTGTGAGCAGGAAGTACCAAAATAAAGCTTTACCCCTTCCAACCTATTTGTTTATTATTATTTCTTCTGATGTAAATGGTAGAAAAAGTCTTCTTCGAATGGAATGAAAGCTGTGTGCTGTGCCCTATGTTTTTTTTAGCTCTTAAACTCTGGTGGATGCTCATTACCAGATGAATTGTTTGAAGCACCAAATCCTACAGGTTGTGAAACAGGGAAAAGGAAGAGACAGCTCCTGTGTTGAACAAACTCCCTTACAAACCGCATGCATAGTATTCTCACCTGTTGGTGCAACTACTTGCCTTTACCGTGTGCATGTTTTAAAGTTTAATGTCAACAGACCTCTCTTATCATAGTTGTAAATGGTTTTCACTTTAATGTTTAAAATAATGTCTCTTTCATACCATTAAGCTGCGCCGAAGAACCTGTCATTCATAAATCTTAGATGAAAAGGACACACTAATGCACAAATTTTGCTTGTTTAAAATTTGAGAGTGCATGTAAAGTAGGGAACTGGAGATTAAAAAAAATAATGCAGGAACAAGAGCGGGTAAAAGCAGATATAACAAAGTGAAGGGGAAGTGGCTTTTTAGCGTAGGTAGATGATGAAATCTTAATGAAGAAACAGGCATTATAAAAATGTATCCTTCCACTCTGGAGTGCTCCAGGTTATAGTTGCTGGGTATGTAGTATTATAAATAAACATAAGCTTGTGCAGTTTTTACGTCATTTATTCACCCCGTGTTGTGAAGCTGGAGGGGTAGGGATTAAGGCAGGTAACTTTTGCTCTTTAGTTTAGCCATGGGTGTCTAATTGCTAGCTAAAAGGTGTAACTCTGCTGCCAAATAAATTTTGCAAGCAATGACCTTACTGGATGAAAAGGTTTCCTCCATAATCTTTAGTGGTAGATGAAAGCATGGGATCAAATAGGAACTTGCTGAAGCATCAGGTGCAGTTCCCTGTATATAGATGCAATCACACTCTCCATAAAGTAGCTGAAAGGAACAAAACCCAACACACTTAGTTGTGTTGCTCTTTGTCATCTTATCTACCCTTCCCTCTGGACCCTCTAAGCAAATGCCACTGCCCTCATTGTTTGGAAGTGAAACTGATACACAAGGAAATGAAGTAACTTGGTCAAGATAGCTCTTAGGAGCCCTGAATAAAAGTTGTAAGCTCCTGTTGCTTCCTATATAATGCATTACACAATGCATGTGTGAATGAAGGTGGGAGTTAGCTGAGAGTGCTGTGTTTCTAGAGAACATCTCTAGCTGTGTGGTGTCATCAGTTCAATTGAATCTGATTGACTTCTGGTCCCTGTTTGTTGTATTTAATTGAATGATAATTACAGAATGCGTGTTTTGTTTTGTTTTGTATCCAGCACTTCTATAGGTATACTCCTAGGAGCCCACGCTTCAGCACAGTTTTGGTAATTCGGCCCTTTAGGTGAAATCAGACCATACTCATCAGCTTCCATTTCTCTTAACACATCACTGTGGCATGGTCAAACTGGACAAACGGGTGACATGTTTTTATGCAGTTTTCTAACCTGTCTTATTACTCCTGTTGTTGTCATGTCTCCTCTCCCTGTATTTCCAGTGCAGTCAAGCATAGATGTCCACAGCTCCTGTGAGCTGGGTCTTCTCCTGTCTTCTTTTTCTTCTCTCACCAATCAACTTCTAAATCTCTTTACCACAAACTCCCCCAGCTGGGTAACTCAAAAGAATGATATATGAATTCAGAAAAAATTCTGATTTACTTGAATTCATACTAAACATTGATCAAGGGAGTAATTCCACAATATTTTATGTGATCCACATCTATGTTTAACAGATTTTCTTCTTGGGGGCTTTCAGGTCTGGTTCAGGGTGATAAGTATGAGACCTCAGGGTGACTGGATAAAGCAAGGAGAACCCTTGCTTGTGGAAAGAAAAGAGCATTCAGCGATAGGAATCATAAAGGAGATACATTAAGTCTTTAAAATGAGAAAACAGGAGTTTCTTTAAAATTCAAGACACTGGTAAAATGGAGTGATTAATGATATGGAAATTACTCACACAGTGTAACTTATTCAGTGAAATTACCTATTCTGCAGTTGTCAGTTTCTTATAAGTAAGAGTTCAGCTTTTTTCCAAATCTATTTGTGTAAAATTGTTCAGTTGCTATATGGTCCTGATCCACCACTAAGCCAACAGGAATTCTGTTGTTGTCAGTGAAAAGAGGTTTAGACTAAGCCTCTTTCAAAACTGTTTTTCTTCATCCATACTTGATTATTTTCTGTTCATTACACTGTGTCATTTGCCACACATATTGCTATACCATCTCTGTTCCCTGAGCAAATAAGCATGTGTGAACACATGGAAGGAATGTGAATGTGTAAATTCTTGCTGTGAAACTTTGGAAAATATGTTTACCCTGGCTTCTATTAAGCAAATTTCATATGCAGATAATACAACTTACTGAGATACCAGAGGTTTGGCTGCAGAATAGAGACATCTGCTTTAAACAAAAATCCCTGAACATGACACAGATTCACCTGTGGAACTTCGGCTTTCCACCAACAGTTCTTTGAGGAAAACAGTAAAATCACCAACTATAACTTTTTACTGTAATCCCCTATAAATACTGAAGCTAAAAGCTTAAAAGCAATGCAGGAAAGCTTTTGTCCAAAAAAAGTTTACACACCTGTTGTACTCTCACCGAATCTTAGAGTTACTGTTGGAACCCACCAGTGCTCTCCTAACCAGCAAAACTTTTGGAGGAGTCACAGTACCAATGGTGAGGTTCTAACAAGTTTACAAGTGAGGCAGGCACCCTTCAGACAATATGTTGTCTGTCTTTTGCTTTTAATCCACTGCTTCTTGGCCTGTCCTCATTGACTTAATGCAGAACAGGCTCAGCTTCTGCGTCCCATTTGCCAGGTCAGGTTTCTCTAGGTTCTGGGGGGAGTGTGTTCCTTTTTCAATTTTAGCTATCCTTGTCAAGAGTTTCTCCAAGGGACTAGTAGTTGCTTAATCTCAGAGTATTCAGTACTGCCTGGGAGCTGATATTTATTGAACGACATTCTCTTTGTATGTCCACCTGATTTTTATGTCTCAATGTAATATTTATGCATATCTGAACAGAAAGAGACCCTTTGGGGGGCTGAGTTTGTTCTGTCTTGTTTTCTTAATATAATTTTTAACCCACATTGAAGTTGTTGATAAATGGGAATGTATTCCAGTGCTGAGGAGCTGTTAAAACCTGTCCTCTCATTTTGTTCACTTTTCCATGACAGCCAAAGCAGTTTTAGGTACAAGTTAAGGTATTTTAGCTATACTTTTAGTATGGAGTGCATGTTTGATATGAGAAGAAACTACCCCAGTGTTGCCTGTCAGCTCACTGCTGGCTACTTGTGCACTATGGAGAACAATGGGGAGGTCTCTGCAAAGAATTCCCCTGAATATATTACATCACATAGCAATGGCACAACAGTGTTTTAGATGATGTATCCACCGATACGGAGCTAGAATGACACTTGAATCTTGAAAGAAATCAACAAATTGGAAATTCTGGCCTCATGGCGCTGAAACTTTGTGTGTTTTATTTCCACTGAGCATCGTACTGTTCCTAAAGTGGATGCCAGTAATTTATTTCCAAGTCAGAGTTTCTTAGTCTGGAGTTCTCAAAGAAATGAGACCAAACTATCTCCCCAGATCATTAGTGAAAGGCTTCAATGCTGAAAGGAAGCTTTGCATGGCTAAAAATGTGAAATCATTAAATTACATTATTTAAACAGCAACAGGTCATATTTTAGCTGCAGTACAATGAAAGGGGAGATGTATGAAGCATCTTGAGAACTAGGAGACAGCCATTAAAATGCACTGATATGGGTAGCAATAGACATAGATGATGGTAAAAAATTAAAAAGGCTTTCATGTGGAGATCAGTCAAAATGCACGTTAGGTAAAGATAATGGTAACAAAAAGCAAAAAATGTGTTGTTTACACTTATTAGATCTTGTTTCATCTGAGCATAGATTTGTATTATTAATTGTGTAACAGATAAACATGCTGTCTCCATTCTTGCATGTACACACAGCTTCAAAATCAGAAATCAGAGAAAGATGAAAAACAAAAAAGTGGTAGAAAAGTAAACTACAAACCTCGATTGCTTACTGATCTAGAGTCCAAATTCCAGGGTTTTAGAACATTTTCCTCTTTTAACTAAAGTGATGCAGACCCTATTCATTTGTATTCCCCTTCAAGTAACATGAAATAGCTTTCAGAGTCTACAGAAAGGCAGTGTTTCACTTATGTATTTTAATGAGCACCAATGTCAGTAATAATCAAAATGATGTTTCACTTAGAGGAGTAGTTTATTCCCAGGTACTTCTGCAGTGTACTAACATAACCAGAACAAGAATGACAAGAACCAAGAAAAGAAGCTGCACTCACTAGCAATTTCTGTGAAGACTTCAAACCTAATATACCTCCCCTATCACTGTATAAATGCTGCACATAACGCAGTCACTGTGAAGGACTCACTCACACAAAGAAGGGGTTAGCCACCCCCAAAGACTAACCTCTGTACTTAGTACATGGAAAGAAATAGGAGAAATCCATGCATCCTTAAGCATGCTGTGGCATGCACAGAGCGCCTGTGGATTAGCAGGCTCTACAGCAGGTTTCCTCGGGCTAACAGACGTATCTCATCCAAACTATGCTGCAGGGGAACTGAAATAATGGGCAGAGATCCCTAAAGATGCAGTAGGTAGAAAGTTCTGTATCTCCCTCTGGTATCCCAGGAAATGTAGTATTTGGGAAGCCTAACATTTGCTTTTGGGAGCAAGGGCAAACCCTGTTTTTCTGAGGGTAGTACAGAAAGAACCTTACTAGGTTTTTGTTTGCTTGTTTTTCCCTGCCATACAAGGCTTCTCCCGTGGGAATGCTTGGCCCCATGTTAATTGCTCATCTTGTTCAGTGGGAAGTTGCTGCCTTAACAGAGGGAATGTGAAAGGTTCAGGGCTTTATTAGTTACTAGTTGTTTATTGATCACTCCCAGTGTGTTAGCTATTTGTTGTTTGAATTTTCTGCCCCATAAGTTAAAGGCCTACCGTCAGAGGCATTAAAATGCAGTAGTCTTCATGCTTGTGTGCTCTGTTGTTGACTTCCACCCAAAATAGACTTCAGACATGCCTATTTTTTTGCTACTGATGGTTATGGAACAACATTAGTGAAGAGTAATGATGTGATGTAGTTCAGATTAATTCTGAAATCAAAGTCTTCACACCTACTTAAACTTTGCAGGCCACGTTTTGGCAGGGTCTAAGTTTCCAGACTTTTATGCCAAGAAGCAGATGGGAAAGACAGGAGTAGTCTGCAGTTCCCCAGACTTTCCACCAAAACCCTATTGTTTAACTAACCTCTAGGCTGGGAATTGTGGTGTGACTGGTAGACATGACCTGGACTTTTCTGGGAATGTACCCCTTTATTGAGCCATGACTCTGACTGATATTGCTCCTGGCAGGAATATTCTGTGTGCAGGAATATAAATGAAATTTCTGTCAGCCAGAGCATGGATGCATTTTAATGCTGCTTTTAAAGTGTATCTTTGCACCTGTTTCTAGGAGCCTTTAATCTTCTTCTTGAATTTAGACCGTGGCAATTTAAATTAATGTAGAGAAAACTCATTCCAATAATGTGAAGCACTTAACTTACTGTAATCTTACAAAAGCCAAGAAATTTCAAATGCAAGTGAAAATTCCAGTGAGTGTTTGTCACTCTGTTCCTCATCTCCGCATTGTAGGCCTCATGCTACATGCACTCGTAGATCACATGCTAATGGGTAGGTATATCTGTATAGTATATGCATATATGACTTGTATGCTGATCCAGGACTCTACAACAGAGTGAGTTGTAGAAGGATTACCAGGATGGATTTGCGGCCTTCACACTTAATTTCCTTGCCTTAGTGGATTTAAGTCAGACATTTATAGTCTTTGTGGTTTAATTTCCTTTGTTTTTCCGTGGTGTTTGTATTAATAAAATCCCTATGATTCATGTTTTAAAAACTCCCTTGTTACAAACTCGTGTTCCTGATAGACCACTGAGATTCTAATCAAGCACATATATATTTAGGGACTCATAAAAACAACAAAGTCTTTATTGACCAACTGGGTTTATGGACATTTTTAATAGTGTGAATTTTGAATGCATGGAACATACAAGTTAACCACCTGGGAGCCAATATTTTAAATGAAATTTCTTTAAAGTCTTGTGATTCTGTAGCACAGAACCACACACCTCCTCTTCTGATGGAAAGCTCCCTTTTTATTATTATTTTAATTGTCATGGAGAGTTATGAAGTCTTACAACTTATTAAAATCTTGCAGTTTGTGCGCCTTGAAACATTTTGCAACATCTGTCTGACACTGAGATTGCTCTAAAAATGGGAATAGGATCTGTCTGGTGACATCAGGAATGATGAAAGTGAAACTTCCTTGAGTTTCTCCATCCCCAGACCTCTCTGCAATTTTATGTCCTTTGGGTAGAAATCTGTACGCGTGGAGATCTTCAGGCCTCAGTCTCATTTTGCTGCTGATCCCTGAAGCTGCTTCCATTCCTGGAATGTTTGGTCTTTACAAGCCTATTGCTCTGACAGATGTAGCAGAGAGCCCAGACACGAGACCTGTGTTCTGCTCTGCGCTCCAGCTCAGACGTCCCATGTGATGGCAGACAATTCATCCATGGTTTCTGCAACTCTCTTCCCACCTGTAAAGGGATGTGCTGATAGTGCTATGCTTTCCTACAAAGTGGCTTAAATCACTGCTGTTAGATGCCTTGAGCTTCTCAGACACATTTAGACCTTTGCTAAATGTCCTAAATTCATAAGTCTTGTTCTGGTTCATAGACCTAAAAGAGATTAGGCTTTTTCAGTAGGTGCAATAATAACATGAATTTCCCTTACTTGGCACTTAGTGACCTTTTCCAGCCCACAGAAGGATTAGAAGTTTTCACCAAGGTTAGTAAGATCCAACACAATTTGGTTCTTAGACTATTGTCTGCTATAGCTTTTTTTGCTTGTTTATTTTTAACATGGATATTGCTTTTAAAGTTTATCAGCTCTAGATTTGACATACCTTACAGACTCTTCTTTTACTTGTGTTTTGTTATGATAAATTATGCTATGCTAAAAAAAATCTTAAGCATAAAGGCAAGTTTCTCATCTTACTTCCATGATTAATTCTATTCAAGTCAGTGCTGATGCTTTAGATTTACATAATCTGATCCTTTAATATCTTTTCATTTCTGTTTCTCAGATCCCATTTCAGTCTCTTGTCCTTTTCCTCATCCAGTGTCATTTCTGTCCATCCTTTATATTTCATCTTAGTTTTTAAAACCTATTTACAACCCAGATATTCCTGAATGTATATTTGGCTCATTTCCTGTTATATCAGCGGTAATAAATGAAGAAGACGCAAATGTCTGGAGGTGATAAACCTGTTGTGATTTTCCCAGTATATTTGGCTTCTGTATTTTAGAAGATGCAGTTATAACAGGACATGAATCCTGTCTAAAGATCAAGGAAAGTATAGTAGTAAATTTTCAGGAAATTCACTTATTGGTGACCTGAAAGTTGTTTCTTTTACTTTGTTTATTTTTAAAAGGATAAAACCTCTCAAGAACAGATTTTGTGCATCTTCTCTGAAAACTCTTAAGTCTAGCAGTCTGGACACACCAATCGCTTTCAGACTCTGTTCAAGAGTTTAGCTTTTCCTCTCCCAAGTCAATGCTTGTGAGCAGTAAAGGAAAACCATGTTCCTCTCCCAGCACTGTAGCATCTGTAAAAAATATTCCCAGCATTTTTTCCTCTTTTCATTTTACTGGTGACAAAATCAGTTATTTAAATCTTTGGTTTACTCTGCTTTAGCAGGAGTGGCAGCTCAATGTTATGTCTTATGAAATTATATTTATCTGAGCACCTTGGCCAATTGGAACTGAAATTAAAAACATACACTGTTTGTTCTATTTGTCAGAAGAATATAATTGGTTATAAGTGTAAATCTTATCAAGTGTATCTCTATGCATTTATGTTCCCATGAGTGCCATTATTTTAAAATTTCTTAATGGTATTTATATTTAGTCAGTGTTTGACATCTGATAATTTGAGTTTGCAATGTTTGTGAGATAATTCACAGGGGAGAAAGTTGTATGAAATAAATAATAGAGATAAATTTTATACTTCCATATATCTCAAAGTTAATGCAGCTAACTTGCAGTGGAATGGTAACATGAAGACACAGCGCTATAATATGATTGATTTGTTTTGACAGCAGCCAAATAATTGAGAGTGAAAGGTGTCAGCACAGATGAAATATTGTATAAGCCACATTCAGAAGGCAACCCCAGCAGCAATAGCAACTGGAGTTTTATTTCCTTTGATATCGTACTGTTACTCACTTCCAGTTTATTATAAACCCGTGAAAGGTGCGCAACTTTCCATATGATGGAGGCTTTTATGGAGAGGATAGAGACAGAAGTTTGTCAGGTAGTTGAGCAATAGATGCTGACAATGGGATTCATGATGGATACAATATACAAGGGTAAATTATCTTAATCTTTCCCCCTGGTTTTATCTCTTCCTTTAATCCCTTTTTACAGGCTACTGCTTATCTGGCATCTTACCTCTAGCTTGAAGGGGTAAGTGATTCCCTCCAGAGCAACCAGCCTATGTATTGCCTGGCAGGGGATTGATGCAAAAGCAGTGCTGCTATTACCCTCCCCAGCAGTGAGACTTGATTTTAGTTCACCTCTTTTGCGCAGCAAACTATACCAATTCTGGCTGAGACAGGGCAAGGCTTCTGTATTTGCATCATGGCATCCTGCTGCACTGCAAGGAATACAAAGAACTATAGCATCTTTTGGGGCTAGAAGAGTGTAAGTGTGCAAGTCACCGAGTACAAAAACTGGCCAAATAGAGCAGCTGACATGCTGAAATGATTCCTGAAAGCAAAATGATTTGAAAATCACTATTGGCCTTCCTTAAAAGCACACTGAAGAGGCTAGGGCTTGCCTGTAGAGACACAAGGTATAAGCTTCCTTTGTCCTGAAGCCCCATTGACTTCAGTGGGAGTGGACTCCAAGGTGCAGTTGGAATTGAAATGTCCTGCCATTCATTTCAGAAATGCTCCATTAAGAAGACATAAGTCAATGCGAATGACAAGGGTTCTCAGTAATGAGCTTTTGCTCATGCAAAACAAAACAAACTATGACAACCATCATGTTAACAAGATCAGGAACCCTTGTGGCTTTGTAATGTAACATCTAATCTATATCTATACCTCTACCTATACAAATATAATTATCTCACTTGGAGAAAAGTAAATAACAGAATGAGATGAGATTTCCAATACTGAGCAATTTGTACACAGTTACATTATACTTGCATTCTCTTTGTCTCCTGATCTGATCATTTTATAAATGGCATTGTGGAGATTAGAACCTGGGGCTGAGAAACCTAAATTTACTGGTATCCATAAGGGAAACATTTTTGTTGAAGTGGTGTAGAAAGGCAGGAGGTAAGCCATCGTTTGCAAAGTAAATTCTACTGTATAGCAAACTGCATCTGCTGAAGTTCTGAAGGACTCTGAACTGACTGCCTCTGTCTAGTGATCCTCTTGTACTGCAGCAAATTGCTTTCTAATGTTGATGTAGCCTTAAAACCTGTATTAGTGCTTCAGAAAGAAGTAGTTGGTGACTGGTGTATATACAACAAAAACACATCTTCATTGCTGAAGACTGAGAGCAATGTTATTTAGGTAGAGGCTTCTGTTCAGTGCCTAGGTTGCACGTTTGTGCAGCTTACATAGGTACACTCTGCCATCAGCACCTGCAGAATTTAAATTTAACTTGGCAGCTCTGACTTTAGCCACCAGTAGCTGTAATGTTCTGTTTAGTAATTGTAGACAAAATGCTGAAAATGGAATGCCTGAATGTTTGTGTATATAAATCTATTGGCAGGCACTGAAATGGGTATGTAGACACCTAAGCTGAAGTTCTGGTCTGTGTTTGCTAGTGTGGGATTCACAGTGGAACCACAGGCTTCCCAAGTGTCATGTTTTTGGTATAGATGTTAGTCTCCTCTCCAAGAAGTACTCAGAATTGCATGAAAATGTGGGTAGTTAAAAAGACTCTCAAGAGGGTGAATAGGTTTCTTGAGAAGTCTTTGATTTCCTTTTCTTTCTAATATGACTTTGGATATTTTCTTTTTCACATCCCAGCTTGTACCTATGAGCATGTGCATATACCCCTCTGCCTCTTTTAAGCTTCAGATAGCTGCATCATCCAGTCTATCCAGCAGGCTGCGTAATAGAAGCTGCTTCTGAGAATTTCACAGAGTAATGTCAAGAGGTGGAGGACCTAGTTAAAGGAAAGATGTTCAAGTATCTATATGCTTTCTGGCTACCGTAATTGGGATTCCTCTTTGGATGCTCACCTCTGCATCATTAGAGGTATTTGCCAGTCTATTGCTGATGGAACAAAAAGCCAGTAAAGGAAATATGAGTGGAAAATAAGAAAAACCCAAGTGAGGTAAAACCACAAAACTACAGCCTTCTGGCTCTGAGCTGGCCAGGCAAATGGAAAACAGAAATCTAGCTAGCCACTTAATTGAACCAACTTACAGGCACCTCCCACACAGAATATTTTTGTGGGCCTTTTACTGACTGATCAGATACCCAACCAACACTTTTTTATTTAGTTTAAGTAGTTAACTTTAAAAGTCTTGTTAGAGGAGCAGGCAGGTTGTCTTCATAGTAATCCCTACTGCATAAAAATTCCAATGACTATTAATAGATGTGTTTTTAGATGCTTCCCTGTTGTGAATATCTTTCTTCTTAGATGATGGGTTTTCTGTACATCAAGAAGCAAAGTAACATTTTTTCCTCACACCTCTTCATATCTGAAGTAATTCCATGTGATTGTTACAAGTAAGTGGTCAGCTGTAAGTGGTGATTGTGATATGCCAGCACAGAGCCAAATCTGGAGGCCCTCAACTCTCAGTTTTAGTGAGGCAGATTCACATTAGATGTGATGCTTGAGGCTCTGTTGACATTTGGGAGTTTGGGGTTTTAAAACCCCTGTGCGAAGACCCTCAAGGTTTGGCTGACTGTAACCTGCAAATGGTTTGGCAAGACCCTGTTTACAGACACTATTCAAGAGCCTTTCCCTTCCCCCATTTCAGCAGTCAGCACTGACATATTGCATTATGAGAAAGAGCCCCACTTAACGCAGAGCTACTTTCAATTGTCATGAGCACTCAGCCTTATTTAAACTGACACCCTTTCCATCACCCCCAAGCTAGAATCCCAGTGTCAGAGTGCTTCAAGAACTTGGGATTCAAAGCTGTTCTGTCTTGCTAAGAGCTGTGATAGAGTGGTGCAAAACAGGATAGAGCTGAACTTCAGAGATGGAAGGACAATCCCAAAGGTGGAGGGAGACATGGTAAATATGGATATGCTAGGTAAGCAGAGGAGAAGCGAGTGAGGAGGAGGCTTGTGGGTTCAGATAAGGAGAGAGACTTGGAGGACCTGTGCTTCTCTCTTCCCTTGCAGTTAAACAATTCATATGACTTCAACGATCTGGAGTCATGCCATTAGAAAGAGTTGCAATTCCTTTGTGTTCCAAGAGCAGATACAAGCCTTCCTTTTCCCACCACACCAGGTTGATCTGATGGAGTATTTGTCCTTCAAAGTTTGGTGCTGTGGTTCTCAAGTACCAAGAATGTGTGAAAACAGTCTGAGATTTAAGAGCACAAAGTGTGAGGAAATGTAGTCTACCTATAAAAAGCATTGAATGACCACATGATTGCTCCTGCTTCTTACTGATTCAGTAAATGCTTATGCATATGTCAGCTCAGGCATTTAAGTGTTCCTGTTTAATATGAAGAAAGGGCCATTTTAATGATCCGCTCTTTAATGATGGGGAAATCAAGGGTCAGAGTAGCAAAGTGACCACCCTGTGTTTCTCAGCAGAACAGTAGCAAAACCAGCTATAGAAACCATGTTTCCCCCGTTCAGTCTGCCAAATGGGTGTTTACAATTTTGTAGGGGGAGAATACTATGTTCAAATTAACACAAGCAAAGAGCAGTTCAGAGAATACAGTTTCAAGATATTTCCTGGTCATTCCTATAACACATTTCTCATAGATTGTTTTAAAGGCTGAATTCTTGTCTCACAGACATATCCCATTGGTTTTAAGGTGGCTGCCTCCATAAGTACAGTTAGCAATAGTCATATTTTAGTCCAAACAATGGTTCTGTTAGAATATGAGAAAAAGAATGGTGCAAATAAAGCACAGCCAATGGCTAAAGTGTGAATGGTTTTCCTCCTTTTCTTCTGTCTTCTTCCTCCTAGAGAAGTACATGGTTGCAGAAAGGGTTTGGGGTTAAGTAACCACATCTGCTTTCTGCAAATCTAAAGCAGTTTATATTTTTGCCTGAATTTTTGATTAAGGAACAAATGTCATTGTCATGAAAGACTTTTAGCTCTACATGTGGTTACATTTCCAAAATTTACCTGCTTTTGGGTGCAGGCAGGGGGAAGAGATGGAAGGGAGGAGTATCACTCCTTGAGTCTGATGCCAGACTTTAATGTAAAATTAATTCCTTTAAAAAGATTTTTAAGAAACCACAACATTTTTCTAATGTGCATTAAGAATGTTGGAGAGCTCACTGAAGCATATGCTTTGAGCTTTCAGGAGCAATCTGTAGTCAGGCATTTTAAATGAAAATTGATTTGTGATTTACATGGTCAGTGGAAAGAAAATTAACTTATGGAAGGTTGTAATGAAATATTAGACAAGTAAAAAAGTAGATGGTGATCTAGTGGAACTAAAAGTCCCATCTGGAAGAATTCTGTGACATTTTTACATTTATCTGTGTTCTGCATGAGTTGTAATGTTAGTGGTAATTTTATGGGACTGAACTGAAATGAAAAGGGTGTTATCACAGATTGCCTACAATATAGGATTGTGCTCAGTGGAGAGTCCTGTATCCTTTTCTCCATTTTCCTATAATATGACTCATTGCACTTTTTTCAGCTACTGTTGTTGAATTCATTCAGCCTTTTACTTGAGGTTATTAAAGAAGAACATCAAATGCTCACAAATACAATCTTGCAGCACATTTAAAAGCAACACTGCTGCTTCCACTTACTCCTGCATAGTCGAGGCGCTGTCCAGGAGACCCTTTAAAATATATGCTAAAATAGCGTGTTACCACTCTGAAACACAATTTTTTAACACAGTTTTAAGAACATTGATTTGTAACTCATTAGCATAGTAAGAATAAAGAATTAAAGCTTCTCCAGGAAATGTACTGCCAATATTTTTGTTCCTCTGCCCCTTCTGAACTCTGATATTTAGTGTATGACATCCCTGATTGCACTTGCTGTCAGCTTCATGGAGAATGCAGAAAGAGAAACGTGTCACAATAACATACCATACTCCCTACACACTTCAGCTTTTGTACTAGAAAATCTTTCTCCCGTTTCAGTAATCCAGACTGTGCTGGTATTGGAAAGAGGAACTCTTGTATTACCTTTTAACAGATAATCTTCCTCCTTCTGTAGTTCCATGTATGACCAGTTCTGATTTATCCTCGTTTACACACTTTGAAATGTAGGGCTCTGATTTGCAGAAGATTAACGTTCTTTGGAATCAGTAGGATCTATTAAAGCATTGGGCGAAATTAGTCCCATCATGGATTTAAAATACATTCATTTTTCAAAATCTAGAGAAAAATCTTCCCATCAGAGGCTTGCTTCCATCTATTGTTAAATGAATTAGCTCTATGTCCTATCAAAGTATTCTTTGTTGTGGACATCTTATCTCCCTGTTCACAGGAGAGGTGTGTTACATTCCCTAAGCAGTTGAAACTACATTTATGTTATTTATTTTTCTCTCTTCCTTTATGAAATACGTAGGTCTGATTTAAATGTGTGACAAACATCCTAATTTCTTTGAACTGTGCAGGGTTTCAACATGGCTCTGCACCGTGCCGGATTTGGACACTGCTGAGCAAACACAGACTGTAGACTTGTACAGTCTTGTGCTTCTTCTCATTGTTATTTTCTTGTAATGAAGTCTGGAGAATCAGGTTTGAAATTTTACCATGTGTATATCATTGTTAACTGAAATAGTCTCAAACATCAAATTGTACAATTCATATATACAATGTATTAGTTTGAATGAAAGTATTATTGAATAACATAGTTTTAAACACTCCATGTTATTTTTCCATGAAATTAATTTTGTGAGTGTATTTGAAAGAGGAGACATATCACAAATCTATCACAAACAGTATATATATGTTTTTAAATGGAATGATGTGGCTAATTGATGGTAGGAGCAGCCTTTCTAATCTCAGGATGCTTTATAGGTCAATATTAGGTATTGGCTTTCCATCCTGTCCATCTGAAACAGTATACCATAGTGAATGTAATCAGTAAATGGTGGTAAATGAACCTATTAGAAACATTAGCATTGCAGAAAGACAAGTTTTGAGCATAGATGTTAAGTGGATCTTGCAGCTGGTAATTGTCATCCTGGGAATAATTACACTAATTAATAGTTGCTAACCCCAGACCCTTGTGCCTGTGACTTTGAATGAGTTAATGATTGCTGCTCTGGAGAGTGTATTGCTGGTAGATTTTCACTAAGTGTCGGCAGAGTAAAAAGGCCCCAGGGAAGAGACTTTGGCTCTGATGATCTTTAAGGGTCCCCACTTTTACAAACCACAAGTACATCACTGAAAGATCAGATAACATCTCCACAGACCACAAAGTAGTTGGGGATTTTCTAATGAAGAGATCCATTTCATCATAAAGTTCCTGATTTGTAAAGTTAATATTAAGTTCATGTAACCTCAGACTCATAGCACTTGCAATCAGCAGGTTTTACTTCTGAAACTGTGCTTTAAATGAACCACAAAAGCCATTTTTTTTCTATTGTCTTTCCTCCTGACCCTAGTTGAGTGGACTCTATTTCTGCTGGAGTTAAAGTGCTACCAAATCTTTACTGACATGGTTTGATTTTTGTAGGCTTTTAAAGACTGAGGAGTTTGTTTTACATTGGAGATTGGATCTAATTCCTTTGATTACTCTATTCTCCGTTTCTCTTTCATCCCTCCCACCCCCCAATATATAATGAATCCTGTAATATCCATGAATTCAGGGCATATAATCCATGTCTTCTAAGGGTGAATATTAAGGATAATCTTGTATCATTAAAATCAAAAGTTGACTGGTCTCAAAAGGGCAACAGAAGAATTCCAGTAAAATCAAGAATATGTTCATCAAGCACAAAGGAAAGTGTGAGGAGAGCTATATTTCTCTTGGTCTTGCAGTCTGTGAGGGAAGATATTATTAATATACTTTGGATTATTAGTCCTTGGCCTTTGATCATATGGAATAATAAAAGATTGAGTGTTGCCCCATGTTGGGGCTTTTTTTTGTTTAAACAACAAGGTAATACTGTATCATCATAAATCCAGGTTACACTACTACACTACTAGGCGATGATTCCTCATATCGTCTTCAGGGAGTTAGAAGAGACGGTAAAGATTGATCTCTTAGCTCCATTTGCTGAATCTGATGGTTTCCCATGGCTCTCCTAATGGACAAGATTGTTCCTTAAGGCCAGTGTGAGTTATCCTAGTCTGAACTGTAAAGCTGCTAGTTGAGAAAGGTTCTAGTCTTTTTTAGTTAGGTAGAAGAGAAGAACTGCCTATAGAAAAATCTATGGAAGTTTTGAAGAATTGGAAAAATCCAATGTTGCTTTGAATATAGAACCTGGACAGGGAGCTGGGACATCTAGCTCTGTTATGCTTTGCCAAGAAAGGTTTTACCAGATGATCATTGAGGTCCTTTCCAACCTGATATTCTATGAATATAAGCCTTGTGTCTGTACAGCACTTTGAAGCAAGAATAAACACAGAACTTGTATGGGCAGCTCATTCGTTTTATAGAGTCTGCCACAGAGAATTTATTTTGCAAACTTTTTCTCAACACTTATTTCTCAAAGGCTTGTGGTATTTTTTCTCTGCTTTGTCTTATTTACTAGTTACACCCATAAAGGCAAGTATACATAGTGCCAAAACAAGACAAGAATGCTGAAGCTTTTAAGGAAGAAAGCAAAATTAATTTTAGGAGCCACATAGGTACTAAATGGCTTTTAGAGACCATTGTCATGTAGACCGAGAGGAAAATGTCCCCAGGCTTTTGAAACAAGATATCAAAGTTAAGTCATTGCTATCTCTCTTAATTAAGATCCTGTGATTCCCCACATGACCATTTCTGGAATAGTATGTTTTAATGGTAAGTATATTATTTATCTCAGAAGGAAGAAACTAATAGAAAGGTATTGAAGTATCAGAGCAAAAAGGTACAAAACAGTTAAAGAAACATACTCCTTTGTCAACTAAAACCATTAGTTCTTACAGTCCTTCCAGATGGTTTTCTCTCTGACAATATGTTATAAAATTGTAAATATTTTAGGTTGCTCATGTGGCATCATGCCATGGCAAGAGGGATGAAACTCATTTGTTTTTATCTTCATTGACACTCCTGAGAAGGGTGGCAGATAAAAAGGTGGTATCAGGGTTCCCTGCAGGTCTGCCTATCCTCTCTAAAACAAGAAGAAAATTAACAAGATCTGTATTTTGCTGTGTTTATGCAAATTGACATTAACATCTTTAAAACATTCTGCAAAGTTTAAAGAATACGAAAATATTATGGAACAAGAAAACAGTCCTGAGTAACAGAAGACTTTGGAGGAAAGAATAGAAATTGGATGGGAGATAGCATTCATGGAAGTTGCAGCCCATCCAGCAAGACAGGATGAAACAACTGGCACTGAAAATAAGCCAATTATCCAAAAAAATTGGATATACAGCAAGAAAGGAATAGAGGAATAATAGTAAAGAAACAACTTTGTGAATGAATAAGAGGGCTTGGCTTTCAGAACTACAGAGAAGTGCTTGAGTGAACTCAGGCAGTGGCACAAAGAGCTGGCACAGGAGATACCAACAGTCTGAAAAAGGTTAATGGGTCCATTTCTGTTTAAACCCCAAGAGCTCTCATTGCCTTACTTTCTTTGCTTTTTAGACTTTGATTCACTGTTTCAAAAGACAGCGGTCTGTCTAAGCAGGAAAAGATTGGTTCTGAATTAGTATTATAAGGATAAAAGGTTAGAGAATTCCACAAAATGAAAACTAAATCTGGGTTTTAGATGGACAGAGAAGCAGTAAATCCAAATAGATGGTGAGGCACAAAAATGTTAAGTGTAATGCCAAAGAACATAAATCAAGAAAGCCTGGAATTAGGCAAAAACGTGAGGAGAAATTGTGGCCCCGTTGAACGGAATAGCAGAATTTCCTTTGATTTCAGGCAAGATTTTGTCGTTGTTGGGGGAAGACAGAAAGCCTGAACACATGGAATGAAAAATGAAGCACTTGGGAGAGCCAACCTGAGAACATGAGACAGATTCTCTCTGCAGGCATGGTGTGTCAGAGAGTCTTTTCTTGCTCTCCAGTCAAAATGCTTGTCTAAATCACATCAACACTGCCATTAGGAAAGGCCATATAGCTGAGAGAGTGAACAGGGCAAGCCTACTTCCAGAAGAGGTTCTACTTCTCGTTCATTAAGGAAATACTACTCCTTTGCTTGTGTTTCTTTGTGACTCTTTGTCACTAACGTCTTTGGAATAGGGTGGCAGTAATTCAGCCCATGGAAACAAGATGTTCATCAACCTATGTTGGCTGGGAATAGAGCATTTATGAAGTAAAAACTTCAGTGTGACTATAAACATGTTTTCCTTCTGTTCTGAGTGGGACGTAGGAGGAGGGTTGCTAGTTAGAAGTGAGATGAAGAAGGTAAGTGAGGCTTTTCTGGTAGAGAAACAAAAAAAGCAATAGAAAGACATTATAGCCCAAAGTATGTGCTGCTGGTTTTAAAATTGCTTTTCACAGTAAAACTAAATCAGTCAGATCTCTCCAGACACCTTTTATCCAGTAAGGATGTAAGATAAGAGCAGGATTTGCTACTCAGTTTACAAAATTCTTTAAGCATTTAAATACAGCCACCACCATAGAAGACAGACACAAGCTAAAGTCATGCTAGATTCCTTACAGTGTAGCAATTCAATGTCAGGAAGTTTCAGAAGCTGCTTTCAGATAGAATTCCAGAATTTGGCCAGCTTTTCCAATGCTTATCTTTCTTCACTGAGGCTGTACAGCTCGTAGCCATAAAACCAGACAATCTCAGTGTATTTTTAGCCTCAATTCCACCTAGCACCAGAATGCCAAGAAGTTTTTCCTTGGTATTTGGTGTACCTTTTTGCAAGAAAACAGGAGTATTTATAGTGTGTTAGGATTCCATGGTTATATGTCAGAAATTTTCATTATGAACTGCTTTTGTAAACAAACTAAATTCCACTGGGAAATATACAGATAGCAGTTCTCTTCTTTTTCTTTTCCCTGGGTTTTTTATTATTATTTTTAATTAGTGCTCTCCACAGAGTGTTGAAAGTTATGATAAACATTTCCTGGAGCAGATTTTCAACCTGTAACTCTGAGGAAGAAATATGCATTTAAAGACATTGGTTTATATTTAGGCTGTGAAGGGGATTTAAAAAAAAACATTCTCACTTGATACTTTATCGTTTCTTTTCTCAGAAGAAGTCATAAGATACCTAATGAAGGAATTTGATCCTAGCATTAGAGCTGAGCTAAATTCATGTGCATGGGTTTATTATTTTCTTAACTACATGACTTCAAACAGTTAAAGCACTGGGCTCAGCCAATATGGAAATACAGCTGAATTCAAAATTTACTCTATGCTGTTTCTGCTTTTCATTTTTTACCATTTCACACCTTGTCCGCATCTTGAGCAAGCTTGTAAGTTTCCAACGCATACATTTCTTGTGATGATATATTGTCCTGGTGGAAAATTTCATTTACTGGCTGTGCCCTTTGCTGAACCTGTTGCTAGTCAGGGAACATGATAAGCGTATAAGAAGCATGCTACTTCATTTATCATACATCGTTTTAGACACTCAAATATCTCATATACAATTCTATATTCTGCACCAAGGGAAACTGCTAAACTTGCAGGGGAAAAAAATCTACAAATAAATTGTCAGTTTATAATATATAAATGTATCATCCTAATAAAAATTAATCATAGTTTATACTAAAACTGTAAGTGCCCTTTATTTTTTTTATGGCCTCAGTAACCACGTACTATCAAACACTAATAGAAAATATCTGGCTTTTGTGATTTGGTATATAGCAGAATTGAAAGATATAAAAATACTGTCTCTTTTCAATAATTGAATTACATTGCAAATAAATCACAGGCTTGAAATACCCAGCAGTGCTAAGAACATTCTACTCTCCTAGCATTTCTCTCTGGTTTAAACATTTACCATATCTCGTATAAAATGAAATTAGGTTCCAAAAGCAACCAGGACAGCAATGCCAACAAAATCCTGTAACATTTAAGGAACTTAGAACTCATCAGAAAGAAAACAATTGCAAGAAATTTAAGGTTAAATAAAACCAAGTCTATCTGATGTACTAGCTGTTTGTAGCAGAGCAGGTCAGGCCTCCCTAATTTCAGTAACTTGTCATCTATTGATTTCAAAGCTTTTTCAGATCATCATTACAATATTTTACTATAAGCTGCTCTTTATGTCCAACATAAACTAATCTGTATCTTGTCAAGATGTTTCATTTGAAATGTTAAATGCAAAGCTCTGATTTATGTTAAGCAGTGCTTACACTAATTGCAACCTTTCACTAAGACGTTGGACTGTGAAAAAGTATATCTTACATTTATATTGCACCTTTCATCCTGCATCCTTTAAAAATTGTATATAAAAGAGTCACTTCAGCTACCTCTCATATATATCCATTTCTAGGAAGTACTCAAAGCATTTAATGGCTCACAGTGACATTGCATTCTAGCTTTGAACTGGACTTGAAGAAGGATTTGTTAAACAGAGTTTAATTACATGAGCTGTAATTTGACTAGGTTATCAGAGCTGGTACAGACATGTCTGGGGGAAATAGAGGAGGGAGTGAGAGAAGGATGAAAAAGCAAAGCTGGTTTAGTTACCATGCATCTCACTGGAGAGGAGGAAGGTGCCTGCATACATTTCTTTTGACTTTTTGACATCACTGGCTTTAGGAAAGATGCCAGGTAAAGTGGCAGAAAAGAATCTCCAAAACAGATTTTCTTCAGCTGAGAGTTTTTCCACGAGAGTCCCCATCAGAACTGATCATGCTTGGCCTATGAAATACAAAATGTTGATATTTAAGTGATCTGAATATGAAAACTGTTGTTGAGTTGCAGTCAAAATTCACCTAGAGGAAAAGAATAGGATCTTCTACATTTCAAATGCAACATCTCAACAAAATGTAGATTATTTTATGTTGGACATAAAAAGTAGCTTGTACAAAATGGTGTATCTAGTCCAAAACTTCTTGTCAAGGAGATCCATACCACCATTCACATCTATATTTTTTCACAGGCACAGAGAAGTCAGCTTCAGTATTTCCTATCAGCTCTGAATTTGAAACTAATAGCAGTGATTGGCTTATTAGTAAAGAAGTTTGCAAGGTTTATTTCAAAACATAACAATATTTTTTCCTATTTAAAACTCAGTGATAAAGAAGTTGAAACTCAAGGCAGATTCAGGAAAAATCCCCCTCTAGAATTTTAAATTTAGATTCACTTACAGTTGCCAGGAGACTGCAGGGGTAGTTTCTGTTACAGAGTTGGATGACTTGTTGAGCTTCAACAGAATTGCTGAAATCAAGGGCTCCTTTTAGGTTTGAGTAGTTTATGCTTACCTCTATAAGCAGGAGATCACATCTACAGTCGTAGCTGAAATTCATGATTACATTTTGTTCCTTCAGCTCATGGATGAAAAATCTTACTGGATAAAAGGGTCATTCTGTACTTGATGTACTTCTGTAATATTTTAATTATGGGATTTGGGGCAGAATCTGTTTTATACAAGAACTGTGCACAAAACCAGATAGCTTGACAATTAAAAAACAACAGATTTCTTCGTGATCGCATATTTCAGGTTAATACAAGGAGACAAATACTTGCTGTACTTAGTTTTCAGAAAGCAATGGGATGCATGGTGACCAAGATAGAAGTTTAGGTCATGCATTTGGTTTCCAGAACCAATTAGGGTAGAGGACATGTGTCCTGCTTTAAAATAGTTTGAAATGTGAACAGCCATGGCTTTTCCCCTGTAAAATAGATGGGGCTCATCACAATGAAGGATCAACCTAGAATGGAAATAATTTCTGCTCATGTTGAACATGCCTCACCTTCCCTGCCTTACCAGCTTATTTCTTATGCCGTTAAAGTGGGAAAAGATGTTAATTCAGTTTACTTTTTTCAAATTGCTGACAAAACACAATGTACTTAATATGAATATAGAAAACAGGAAAAAAACTTCTATGTGTTATGGAGGAAAGATTGTTGAGTTACTTTATTCAGTGGTACTGTCATTTGTTCTCCTGAAAGATATCCAAAGTTGGTTAGTAGAACAGTTGATTTTATTGTGGTGGGTTTGTAGATTTAAAGTCTGTGCCATGCTACATGTCGTGGTTTAAGCCCAGTTGGCAAATCAGCCACGCAGTTGCTCTCTCACTCCCCTCCTTCTTTCCCCCCTCTCCCGGAGGGATGAGGAGGAGAATCGGAAGGATGCTCTTTGGCCCAAGTGTCTATAAGGCTGTTCCGGAAATGAGTCCCATTGTCTGACTCAGTTCTCTCTGGGGTGC